>SJYV01022790.1:704516-869117 GCA_006410875.1 Neotragus pygmaeus
ATAAGAGACAGGAGAGAGATGGAAATAAATACCAGACCACTTTACCTGCCTCCTGAGAAACTTCTATGTGGGTCAAAAAGCAACAGTTAGAACCAGACTTGGAACAACAGACTAGTTCAAAATTGGGAACAGAGTATATCAAGGGTGTGTATGGTCACCCTGCTTATTTAGCTTATATGCAGAGCACATCATGCGAAATGCCAAAATGGGTGAATCACAAGCTGGAATCAAGACTGCAGGGGGAAGTATCAATAACCTCAGATAGGCAGATGATACCACCCTAATGGCAGGAAGTGAAGAACAACTAAAGAGCCTCTTGATGAAGGTGAAAAAGGAGAGTGAAAAAGCTGGCTTAAAACTCGATGTTCAAAAAACTAAGATCATGACATCTGGTCCCACCACTTCATGGCAAATAAATGGGGATGAAAAGGAAACAATGGGAGATTTTATTTTGTTGGGCTCCAGAATCACTGTGGGTAGTGAGTGAAGCCATGAAATTGTTAGATGCTTCCTCCTTAGAAGAAAAGCTATGACAAAACTAGACAGCATTTTAAAAAGCAGAGATGTCACTTTCCCAGTAAAGGTCCATAAGTCAAAGCTATCTTTTCTCCAGTAGTCCCGTACATATGTGAGAGTTGAACCATAAAGAAGACTGAGCACCGAAGAATTGATAACTTTCAAACTGTGGTACTGGAGAAAACTCTTGAGAGTTCCTTGGACTGCAAGGAGATCAAGCCAGTAAATCTTAAAGAAAATCAACCCTGAGTACTCATTGAAAGGGGTGCTGTTGAAGCTGAAGCTCCAACACTTTGGCCACCTGATGCAAAGAGCCAATCGTTGGAAAAACTCTGATTCCGGGAAAGGCTGAAGGCAAAAGAACAACAGGGGGCAGAGGATGAGATGGTTTGAAAGTATCACCGACTCAATGGGCATGAATTTGAGCAAACTCCAGGAGATAGTGAAGAACAAGGAAGCATGCTGTGCTGCAGTCCTTGGGGTCACAAAGAGTTGAATATGATGTAGTAACTAAACAACAACTACCATATATGTTCAGTTCAGTTCAGTTGCTCAGTCATGTCTGACTCTTTGCGACCCCATGAATCGCAGCACACCAGGCCNAAGAACAACAGGGGGCAGAGGATGAGATGGTTTGAAAGTATCACCGACTCAATGGGCATGAATTTGAGCAAACTCCAGGAGATAGTGAAGAACAAGGAAGCATGCTGTGCTGCAGTCCTTGGGGTCACAAAGAGTTGAATATGATGTAGTAACTAAACAACAACTACCATATATGTTCAGTTCAGTTCAGTTGCTCAGTCATGTCTGACTCTTTGCGACCCCATGAATCGCAGCACACCAGGCCTCCCCATCCATCACCATCTCCCGGAGTTCTCTCAAACTCATGTCCATCAAGTCGGTGATGCCATCCAGCCATCTCATCCTCTGTCGTCCCCTTTTCCTCCTGCCCCCAATCCCTCCCAGCATCAGAGTCTTTTCCAATGAGTCAACTTCGAATGAGGTGGCCATATATGTGTCAGTTATCAATTGTTCTAATAATGCTTAATAACAATTCTGAAACTTCAGTGATAATGCAAAATAAATGTTGTTGTTTGGATATCTGGAATCAAATGGGAGTTTATTAGGCTTACTTAATCTCACCTGGATTTGCTAATGTCTTTGGGGATCCTTTGGCTGTTTGCTTATTTAGGCTGGTTTTAGGAGTTTGGGATACTGAGTTCTGCTTTATGTTTTTCCCAACTTTCAGCAGGCATATCTTGAGATGAGAGTAGAACCAAAGAGGAGAAGCAGAAACACACAAGGCTTTTCAGCCTAGTTCAATACTGGTACACTTTTATTTCTGCAAATTCGTTGCTCAAAACAGCTGGCATGGCATAGCCCAGAATCTGAGGACAGTAGAAGATTACACTTTAAGTTTACATGGCAAAAGGTGTTAGTACAAGGAAGATTGAAGAACTGGTGAAATTTTTCAGTCTATCAAAATATGAGAGAATATTCACAGGGTTTCTGAAAGCATTCCAGGTTGAATAACCTCTTGGCATTTCATCTACAACAGAATTGGAAACTTGGAACTATGTAAATACAAGTTTATAAAAGATGATGAAACATAGTCAGAATGGCTATTATCAAAAATACAATAAACAAGTTTTGGCGAGGATATGGATAAAAGAGAATGCTAGTGTGCTATTGCTGGGAATAAACTGGTTGAGCAACTATGGAAAACAGTATGGAGGTTCCTCAAAAAATTAAAACTAGAACTACTATACAATCCAGCGTTTTTACTACTAGGTATATAGCCAAAGGAAACAAAAGCACTAACTTGAAAAGATATGTGCATTCCAATGTTCACTGCAGCATTATTTGCAATAGGGAAGACATAGAAGCAACCTAAATGCCTATCAACAAATGAATGGATAAAGATGACGTGACATATATGTATGTATGTGTATATATATGTATGTATGGAATATTACTCAACTATCAAAAAAAAAAAAGAATGAAATCTTACCATTTGTGAAAACAAGGGTAGTCCTAGAGGGTATTATTTTAAGTAAAATAAATCAGGCAGAGAAAGACAAATACCATATATTTTCACTTTTATGTGTAATCTGAAAAACAAATGAACAAACAACAGAAACAGTCATAGACTGAGAACAAACAGGTGCCAGAGGGAAGGAGACGGGGGGTTGGGGGGGTAAAAAAAAAAAAAAGATGGTGCAAACATGATTACAGAACAGATTACGTTGCAGAAATAATCAGTTGCTTCCTAACATCCATTCTTTCCTTAAAAACAGAAACAGCAATTTTTTTTCAGTGAAACAATTACAATACCTAAAAGAAATTCACACCAAGAAACATCATACTCAATCTTTTGATAACTAAGAACAAAGAAAATAATCTAGAAAGAACTTGAAAGAGAGCAGGGACACTATTTATAGGGGAAAAGTAATTAGAACACAGTGGATATCTTATCAGAACCCTTGGAGACCAGAGGGTAGTGACACAACATTTTTTAACTATCAGAAGAAAAAAAGCTATGGCTCAGAATTGTATACCCAGAAAAATAAATTTCTTCAGGAATTAAGGGAAAATAATATTGAATCTTTTTTTTCTTGAGCATGTAGCGATCTATATTAGTTCTAAAAAGTGATAAATATCCTACAATTGGAAAATTCTTTGTTACAAATTAATTAAATCTTGGAGAAAATCAGAAATGTCTAAATATGACATTTTAAGTATAAACTCAACAGGGAGAAAAGTTACCTAATAGAGAAAGGCAGTGAGGAAGCCTTCCAGGCTTGGCCTTAGTGCTCAGTTCAGTTCAGATGTTCAGCCATGTCTGACTCTTTGTGATTCCCATGGACTACAGCATGCCAGGCTTCCCTGTCCATCACCAAATCCCAGAGTCTGCTCAAACTCATGCCCATCAAGTCGGTGATGCCATCCAACCATCTCATCCTCTGTTGTTCCCTTCTGCTCCTGCCTTCCAATGAATCAGTTCTTCCCATCAAGTGGCCAAAGTATTGGAGCTTCAGCTTCAGCATCAGTCCTTCCAAGGAATATTCAGGACTGATTTCCTTTAGGATTGAATGGTTAGATCTTGCTATTCATGGGACTCTCAAGAGTCTTCTCCAACACCACAGTTCAAAAGCATCAATTCTTTGGTCCTCAGCTTTCTTTATGATCCAACTCTCACATCCATATATGACTACTGGAAAAACCATAGCTTTAACTAGATGGACGTTTGTCAGCAAAATAATGACTCTGTATTTTAATATACTGTCTAAGTTGGTCATAATTTTCTTCCAAGAAACAAGAGTCTTTTAATTTCATGGCTGTAGTCACCATCTGCAGTGATTTTGGAGCACAAGAAAATAAACTCTGTCACTGTTTCCTCTATTTCCCCATCTATTTGCCATGAAGTGATGGGATCAGATGCCATGATCTTAGTTTTTTGAATGTTGAGTTTTAAGCCAGCTTTTTCACTCTCCTTTTTCGCTTTCATCAGGAGGCTCCCCAGTTCCTCTTAGCTTTCTGCCATAAGGGTGGTCTCATCTGCATATCTCAGGTTATTGATATTTCTCCCAGCAATCTTGATTCCAACTTTGGGAATTCAGTCACTCAGCCATGTCCTACTGTATACAATCCCATGGACTGAACCTGCTAGGCTCCTCTGTCCATGGAATTTTCCAGGCAATAATACTGGAATGGGTTGCCATGCCCTTCTCCAGGGGCCTTAGCACTAGAGGAATGCAAAGAAAAACTGAAGTTGTTGAGTTTATGTACACTGAGTTATTTATAGTATTTCCTTATCATCTTTCAATGTTTGTGGTATCTGTAATGATAACACTTCTCTCATTATTATAGTTTGTTCCTTCTCTCTCTCTCTTTTTTTTTTTTGATTGGAGTCTAGCTATTATTATACTTCCCTCTTTAAAAATTGCTCCTCAAATTAGTATATCATAGATTTATGAAATGCTCCAGCAACATCCCATCTTTAATGTAGTCCAGCATTTTTGACCTGGGAACTCTTTTTTCAAATACTGAGACTTCAGATTAAGCTGTTCAAGACTGACCCTACTGAGGGCTGGTTTCTGAAGAAAGAAGTTGGCCCAGAGGCAATCAAACACAGCTAAGGGCAAGGATTTTATTTTAGCTCTTTATATCCATCATGCCAGGGAAGGGTGGCTGATTAAAATCATCCACAAAGATGTGACTCCTGTCCATGATTTGACTCTTCCCACAGCTGGAAACACTGGGTTAGAATTTCAGACACTTAATTAAGCCAGGAGAGGGACTAGAAAGTCCCCTTCCCAAACCCTACCCAAACACTGAGGTGGTAAGAAAGGACCAAGCTAAGGTTTCGCCATATCCTGTTTCATACCCCAGTTCCTGGTCTTGCCAGGCTGGGTAGAGCTTCCTCAGTTAAATAACCTAAGAGGTCAGCTTTGACTCATACATTTTTGGTGCTGATCCAAAATGCCGTGAACAGTTAAAGTGAAAGTGAAAGTGAAGTCGGTCAGTCGTGTCCAACTCTTTGCGACCCCATGGACTGTAGCCTACCAGGCTCCTCCACCCGTGGGATTCTCCAGGCAAGAGTGGAGTATCTATTTCTTTGTGTTCCTGAGATAGCTCAGATGGACTCATGAAAAAGTTCTTTAACATTTTCCAGAAAAACATATTTCTTGTGTATATAAACCCTTCTGTAGAATAGAAAAATATTTAAATTTGATTCATTTTCAAAGATGAGACTTTCCTGGGTTTTCTTTTTTCACCACTTGGCAAACTTATACCCCTCATTCTCATACAGTTCCTGTTCATTCCCTAAATCACTTTCCCTAAGAAATTCTTGATATCCAGGTTGAGTTTTTGCTTCCTCCTTTGCATGTTTTATTTTTCTTTTGTACCTAGCATTTCTTCAACTGATAATTCTGTCGACAAAATCCTAGTTCTCTGTGCATCGGTGCCAAACAGCAATGTGGAGACAAGAGTTGTGGAGAAGAAAAGTGTGGCTTTATTACTTTATTCTGAAGCTTGAAAACCAGCTTGCTCATTACCCTTTCAGAGTCCAAGGAGCATTTTGTCTCTTGTCTGACTGGGCTTTCTTCTCAAGAGTCTGTAGAGAGTAACGAAATATAATACCTGTTTCTCTGAGTCCCTTGAACTTCTCCAGGAAAGTTAACCAAGACAAAGCCCTTCAGAGGAAGAGATTCCAATGTATTTTTAAAACAATCTTTTCATTTGATAGTAAAAAAAGTGTTTTTTTAAAAGCCTAATGTAAATTCTGTTCACAATTACACCTGTCATCTATCAATATAAAGAATGGCACAAGCTAGGTCCTAGAATGCATAAATCCTAGGATATTTATAAAACTAAGTAGGGAACAGTGGGAAGCCAAAGGCACAGCCCTGTCATTAAATGGCATCTTCAGCATCAGTGCAGAGTGAGGCAAGTAGATCGACTTTGGAAGGGCTTTAATTCTTGGGGCAATCACCCATCAAAGTTTTCTGCTTCATGAGTGATATAATCAAAACTTGTTACACTAGACAAAGCTTGCTTTGTACCCTAAGCTTGGGGGCATATGTTTTAGCCCACAGAAAAGAATTTATGTTCCCTCCCACGCAGTGTCGAGAGCTGCCATGAAGTCCCTGTGCCCAGAACCTGCCTTGAGTAGCTCCATATCCACACTTAGTCTGATGAAGTACATAATCTGTCTAGTATTTTTCAGCTAAGCTACTCCTTCTGCAAACACTCATCTTTTTTTTTTAATATTGAAAATTTTTATGGTCTAAACATTGAACAGAGTTAGAAGTCAAAAATAAAGGAGAGCAATCAGTCGTTCCAACTGCCTTTCACATTAAATCTGAACACTCATCTTAACATTCCCAACCACTTTAAAGCTGTGGCCTACCATGATTGCAGCATTTGGGGTCTTCTTTTTGTGGTATTTGCTCTCCCATAAGTGATATGTAGGGGGATATATATTCTTCAGTCAACATATTTTCAGAAAACATAATAAAGCAGCAGTTTTGATTTTATGACTTGGAAAATTATTAATAAAGTATAATATAAATATGTAATACATGAAAATAAGGAAACCAATAAAAACCATACTTTAGAGATTTATACATGAAATGTTGTAATTTTCAGTAAAAGGCAAGCAGAGTCAGCAAAAAATGCCCTGGGAAGAAATACTTAAATCTTGTACACAAAATTATAGATTGTGATTTTTTTTTCTGTTTATAAGATAATGGATCTAGACATTAAAAAGATCTCTGGATAGATTCTCTGGAAGGACTGGGTTGACAAACATGAATATTAAAGCTGACACCATAATAGCAAGTTTTGCAGAAGTAACTGGTCACTAGCCAAATAAGTTTGGTGTTATACTAAGATATATTCAAGTTCTTCCCTCAATAGAAAATTATTTTCTTCTCATAGAAATTTGCATGTTACTTTGGAAATACAGTGAGATGATTTCCATTGAATGAACTATGCTTTTCTTGGAACTATGCTTTTTCTTAAAAGTTTCACTCCTACTTTAAAAAATTATATACTCTCTTGAACCAAAATAAACACAATGGTCCTTAAATTGACAGACTGCCATTTCAAATCCAGGTCTTTTTCAAAGGAAAGATTGCTTTGCTTTGCTTTGTTCACCTTATGTCTCCATGTCCTTTGATTATTTCAATAGACTATCCCCTGGTGGTTCAGACTGTAAAGAATCCACCTGCAATGCACATGACCTGGGTTGGGAAGATCCCCTGGAGAAGGGAACAACCACCCACTTCACTATTCTGGTTTGGAGAATTTCACAGACAGAGGGGTGACTGGCAGGGTGCAGTCCATGAGGTCACAAAGAGTTGGACACAACTGAATGACTTTCACTTTCACAACTTACTTTAAAAAATCCTTATTGCTATCAGTTGTACGAGCTGACTTTTAAAAGAAGCAGTCAGGGGATATAAGACTGGTGACACATAAGAACTTGTTTAAGTATATATAAAATTATTATTAAGCATTTAATAATCTTTTAGTTTTAGGGATTAGATACATATTCAAAGTACTTAAATTGCTGTGCATGTTTTCCTAAGTAATAAGATGCACTGGATCCTTAATGTGTGCTCCAAAGTAAATTGGTATGAAGCAACACTCATTTTCTTGTGCACATGATTTTAGGAGTCTGGAATTAGAGCAGGGAACTACAGGAAAATGACTCATTCTTACCTCTTGATGATTAGGGCCTTAGATGGGGAGGAACAAATGAAGAAGTTGGCCATGTCTAAGAAACATTAAAGACAATGAAGACTTTATTCAAGACTACAGCAATAAGATAGTCAATATATTCAAGACTATTTATTTATAACTTTATTCAAAATTATTGCAAGATCAAATTGCCAACTTTCACTCTATCTTGCAGAAAGCAAGGGAATTCCAGAAAAACATCTATTTCTGCTTCATTGACTATGCTAAAGCCTTTGACTTTGTGGATTGCAACACACTGGAAAATTCTTAAAGAGATAGGAATACCAGACCACATTATCTGCTTCCTGAGAAACCTTTATATGGGTGAAGAAGCAACAGTTAGAACTAGACATGGAGCAATGACTGGTTCCAAACTGGGAAAGGAGTATGTCAAGGCTGTATATTGTAGATCTGCTTATTAAATTTCTATGCAGAGTACATCATGTGAAATGCCTGGCTGGATAACTGTCAACAACTTCAGATATGCAGATGACATCACTCCAATGGCAGAAAGATGCTGCAGCTCGTGGAGTTGAAAAAAGAGTCAGAAAGGACTTAGTGACTGAACAACCACAGACTGCAATAAGGGAAAGAAATTGAACTTAACTTCACTGAAAGGTGGGGGTTGGGGGGGTTTAAACAATGAAGTGAGTTGTAAATGTACTGGACAACATTAAAGTGGAGGCTAGTCAATGAAACTGTCTATCTGTGATTGCCAAATTAGATTATCTTCCCCACAACAGTTCACAGTTCTTCATTCAGCCTTGTCTGTCTCTTTGTGACCCCATGGACTGCAGCACTCCAGGCTTCCCTGCCCAACAACAACTCCTGGAATGTATTGTTGCTCAAGCTCATGTCCCGTGTCTACTGAGTTGGTGATGCCATTCAACCATCTCATCCTCTGTCGTCCGCTTCTCCTCCCACCTTCAATCTTTCCCAGCATCAGGGTCTTTTCAAATGAGTCAGCTCTTCACATCAGGTGGCCAAAGTATTAGAGTTTCAGCTACAGCATCAGTCCTTCCAATGAATATTCAGGACTGATTTCCTTTAGGATGGATTGATTGGATTTCCTTGCAGTCCAAGGGACTCTCAAGAGTCTTTTCCAACACCACATTTCAAAAGCATCAATTCTATGGTGCTCAGTTTTCTTTATAGTCCAACTCTCACATCCATACATGACTACTGGAAAAACCATAGCTTTGAATAGAAGGAGCTTTGTCAGCGAAGTAATGCCTCTGTTTTTTAATATGCTGTCTAGGTTGGTCATAGCTTTTCTTTCAAGGAGCAAGCGTCTTTTAATTTCATGGCTGGAGTTACCATCTGCAGTGACTTTGGAGACAAGAAAATAAAGACTCTTACTGTTTCTGTTGTTTCCCAATCTATTTGTCATGAAGTGATGGGACCAGATGCCATGATCTTAGTTTTCTGAATGTTGAGTTTTAAGCCAACTTTTTCACTCTCCTCTTTCATTTTCATCAAGAAACTCTTGAGTTTTTATTCACTTTCTGCTATAAGGATGGTGTCATCTGTGTATCTGAGGTTATTGATATTTTTCCCAGCAATCTTGATTTCAGCTTGTACTTCATCCAGTCTGGCATTTCGCACAATGTACTTGGCATATAAGTTAAATAAGCAGGATGACAATATACAACCTTGACATACAACTTTCCCGATTTGGAAACAGTCTGTTGTCCATTTCTGGTTCTAACTGTTGCTTCTTGACACGCATATAGATTTCTCAGGAGGCAGGTCAAGTGTTCTGGTATTCCTATCTGTTTCAGAATTTTCCACTGTTTGTTGTGATCCATACAAAGTCTTTGGCATAGTCAATAAAGCACAAGTAGATTGTTTTTCTGGAACTCTCTTGTTTTTTCCATGATTGTTGCCAATTTTATCTCTGGTTCCTCTACCTTTTCTAAATCCTGCTTGAACATTTGGAAATTCATGGTTCCTATATTGTTGAAGCTTGGCTTGGAGAATTTTGAGCATTACTTTGCTAGCATGTGAGATGAGTGCAATTGTGTGGTAGTTCGAATAGTCTTTGACATTGCCTTTCTCTGGGATTGGAATAAAAACTGACCTTTTCCAGTCATGCGGCCACTGCTGAGTTTTCCAAATTTGCTGGCATATTGAGTGCGGCACTTTCACAGCATCATCTTTTAAGGTTTGAAATAGCTTAACTGAATTCTATCACCTCCACTAGCTTGGTCAGTACTGAAATCAGATTGATTATATTCTTTGCAGCCAAAGATGGAGAAGCTCTATACAGTCGACAAAAACAAGACTGGGAGCTGACTGTGGCTCAGAACATGAACTCCTTATTGCCAAATTCAGACTTCAATTGAATAAAGTAAGGACAACGACTAGACCATTCAGGTATGACCTAAATCAAATCTCTTATGATTATGCAGTGGAAGTGATAAATAGATTCAAGGGATTAGATCTGATAGACAGAGGCCTGAAAAACTATGGATGGAGGTTTGTGACATTGTACAGGAGACAATGATCAAGACTATCCCCCTGCAAAAGAGAAATGCAAAATGGCAAAATGGTTGTCTGAGCAGGCCTTACAAATAGCTGTGAATCGAAGAGAAGTGAAAAGTAAAGGAGAAAAAAAAAGATATTCCCATTTGAATGCTGAGTTCCAAAGAATAGCAAGGAGAGATAAGAAAGCCTTCCTCAGTGATCAGTGCAAAGAAATAGAACAAAACAATAGAATGGAAAAGATTAGAGATCTCGTCAAGAAAATTAGAAATACCAAGGGAACATTTCATGCAAAAATGGGCACAATAAAGGATAGAAATGGTATGGACCTAACAGAAGCAGAAGATATTAAGAAGAGGTGGCAAGAATACACAGAACTATACAAGGAAGATCTTTATGACCCAAATAACCATGATGGTGTGATCACTTAACCAGAGCAA
Organism: Neotragus pygmaeus; assembly: GCA_006410875.1. Classification (NCBI taxonomy): domain Eukaryota; kingdom Metazoa; phylum Chordata; class Mammalia; order Artiodactyla; family Bovidae; genus Neotragus; species Neotragus pygmaeus. Next base: position 715,205 of record SJYV01022790.1, read on the forward strand.
GACATCCTGGAATGTGAAGTCCAGTGGGTCTTTGGAAGCATTACTATGAACAAAGCTAGTGGAGGTGATGGAATTCCAGTTGAGCTATTTCANGAAGATCTTTATGACCCAAATAACCATGATGGTGTGATCACTTAACCAGAGCAAGACATCCTGGAATGTGAAGTCCAGTGGGTCTTTGGAAGCATTACTATGAACAAAGCTAGTGGAGGTGATGGAATTCCAGTTGAGCTATTTCAAATTCTCCCCACAGAGACTGGAAAATAAAGGCTCTTTTATTCTTGATACTTTTTATTCCAAAAAGGTGGTTCCCTAGTACTTGAGAAAGATATTCCTGAGTCATAAAGCACAAAAGTCTGTGAGCCTTGCTTCTCAAAAGGCAAAGAATTTCTATTTCTAAAGTAAATGCTCTAAGAAAAGAAACATAGGTGATGCTTACAATCAAGAAGACATCTTTCTAACATTTAGTCCAAGCTGAAGTTAATATTAAGTCTGTCTTAGTCATTTGTCATAATTTGACCTGGGCCATAAGTCTAATGGCTTGTTTCTAGATATCAACTGGTTTCCCTATTTCTTTTCTACATTATGTCTGCTGGCCCTGGAATATTCAAGCTGTGTTCTTTACTCACATCTCTGTCCTGGCCTGGGCCAGCTGAAACAGTGGAGGTATTTGGGTTTCTGTCTCCTTACAGGCTTTCCATAGGGTGGCATCAGTTTCCTTGTAATGTGGTGATTTCTTGGTGATCATATTTCTCATCTGTTAGCTTAGAGCAAGTTTTCTGAGAAACATGGTCAAAAGCTGCAATACTTCTCATGACCTAGTATCTGAAGTCCCAGAATACTGCTTCCATCATTGATTATTGGTCAAATCACTAATTTAGCCTAGATGCAAAAGGAGGGATTCCTTCCAAAGAACCCATGGCCATCTTTAACCTACCACTATTATATAAATGGAGCAAAACAGCTATACTTGCATATTTAGTTGTATGTTGGAGGTTATATGATGCAAGTACATTACTTGTGTCTTCCATACAAGTTTATGTGTGTGTGTTAGTCGCTCAGTCATGTCTGTCCCTGGCCCTGGAATTCTCCAAGCAAGAATACTGGAGTGGACTGCCATTCCTTCTCTGGAGGATCTTTCCAACCCAGGAATCGAACCCAGGTCTCCCACATGGCAGGCAGATTCTTTACTGTTTGAGCCACCAGGAAAACCCATTCAAACAAGTATGAAATCTGGTAAAAAGCATAACTGAAAATGAACCATACTGCAGAAGTGACAGACGCAACAGGTGTTCAAATCCTAATGCGGGGTTTTTACAATTAACTGTGCTTCAGTAAACTAGTTAATCTTGAAGGCTCCTTTCTACTCTAAAATTCTGTTACTCCAATTACCAGTATTGCCTTGATTTGTCTTATTAAGGATGCACTAAGAACACATATAAAAGGTCCAGTAACCACCCTCATTAATTCACCATTAAACCTTTGATCATGGTAATTTAAGTACTTTGAAACTCTATGAAGAAAAACAATATATCAAGGATAGATGTAGCTATTGTAAATAGTAATAGAAAATACATTTTCCCCTAATGAATCTGTTCCAGATGAGTTTCATCTGTGCATTCCTGCTCCTCTGTACAGTTGGGAGGTTTCTGTTTGGTTTTAACTTTATCAGACTCCCAGGTAGAGCATTCTCACCTTTGCAGAAGTAGGAGTCATCTCATTGATTGTCTTGAGTAAAAGGAAATGGCTCATGCATCTTTTCTACATTATAACAAATGTCCTTTTGCATTATAATTGAATGGTGATTGTTGTGTTCAATCAATGGGAAAGGTTAAAGGAGCTCCTCTGCCAGCATTTTTAATGGAGAAGTCGATTAAGATTCAGTTTAATCATTCTGGCTGCCTCAGAATTAAAGCAACAAAGACCATCAATGGCACTATAATTACTAGTCTTTCTGTAAGTTTACACTGCTATTTATGCAGCTATAAATTTTATTATAATGCACAAGGCATCTTAGGTTAACTTGCTTTATTTGCAATGTAAAATATTTGCTTTGATTGTGTGAAGAAAAGAAATAGTTCTGATAAAGTATATAAAATTCAGCCTAATAATTTTTTTAAAAGCCTGAGAGTCTAAGTGAATCAGTGTGATACTCTGTGTTAAATAGTTTAAAGTCATGGCCTTAACCTTGGGACACTTGAGACATATTTCAGTTTATTGAACTTGGAGACTAACATCTCTCCCAGGTGACTGTAAAGGGTCAAATGTATTATTCTAATCCCTGTTCCAAACAGAGAAAAGGTCATTATACAGTACCTACTGCATGTTGTAAAGAATGAAAAATTCACACTGGGGGCATGGGTGCAAATCTATTTTAGACTTGGCCTTTAAAATGTTTTTTAAATTGAATGATTAAGTGGTGATGAACCAGAAAAAATACCTTGAAATTGATCCCATTTATTAATTAGTTTGCACATGTAAAGGTCTTTCTATAAATAGTCAGAAGACTGGAGAAAATTGTTCTTCTTGAATGGAGGAATGACTTTCAAATTAACCATTTTCTGACTATAGAAATAATGCTTATGAATGTACTTATTACCATCCAATACTTTGCATAATTCAATATACATATAGAGGCCTGTAAAGGAGCTTATGTCTTAAAAGTTTATACTTGGCCTACAGTTAACAGGCTGGTTGTAGGTAATGACACTAAAGAGAGGAATTAATTGAAGAAATATATGGAATTTGTACCATAGTAGTGAAAATGTCAGCTTTCCCATGATCTTTTTAGAGGTATTTTGAAAAGAAATGTTTTAGTGAATCTGATAAATTAGGAATTCAGTTAAAGAGTCCAAACAGCAAAAGAGTACGAGATTTGTGAAGTGAGGAGTATATTTTATCATTTAATTCATATTAGAATAAGGAGTCTACTGAATAAAAAGAAAGCACAAAAGAGAAAATAAGCTGCTCTCATTGTCTAGGGAAAAATAAATTCAAGCTTTACCAGCAACTCAAATCTTACAGTTCTTTCTTCTGACAAACAGAAAAGAAATTGAAAAAATTAATTTTTAGTGCTGAAGAGAAACTTCATTCTCAGCACCTTCATGTTATCATATAATAGTTGGAAAACCTGAGTCTGAAAGGTAGCATCACCTCAAAGTCACAGATATAACTAGGCGAGAATAGGTCTAAAATCCATGTCTCTATCTAGCTTCTCTGCTTTGCCATATCTTTGGTGTCAAGCTATATTCTAGACTTTATGTTTGACTTCCATATGTTCCAAATCCTAAACCTGTTTTGTCTTGGGATATATCCAATCATTAGTCCTTGCAAAAGAACTTTTGCTTTTGATTACTTTACAGTAAATCATCAGAAAGGAGTTAATGTTTCTGGTGGACCTTCTATAAGCTTATGTATGTGAGGTGTTTTAGATACACTGAAACTTTTAATCTTCTTAATAGCCTTATCTAGTAAGTATGATAGACTTAGATTTTTATAAGAACAGGTTCAAAGGGGTAAATAACTTGCCCTAATATTTATAAATTCTATAGTTTCCAGACTGTGGTCTTTCTGACTTAAAAACTATGTTGTTTCCATGAAAACATGTGTGTCCTTGGAAACAGTAGTTGCAATGCCTTCAAGTTTAGACAATAAAGTATTCATACTACACCTTTGATTGTCAGAGAAATCCATATCAATTGATTTTTTAAAATTATGCATGCATCTTGTAAGTTTTTTTCCTTTCATTTGTGAACATACAATGCATTTCAATTTCACTAATAAAGCACTGTGTTTTTTTCTGTTGAAATTATGAAAATTGGATTTCATTGTAAAGTCTATTAGGAAAGATAGATAATTAGAGTCATGGAAAAGCTCTTATAATAAATTCTTTGGAAGCATATAAACATTTTTCCATTACATCTAAATAATTTACTTCCAATATCTAAATGATATTACAAGTGACCAAACTTTCAAGTAGAATGTTCTAAGAAGTGTACATGATGTATTGTAATCTTGACTACTAGTGGGTTTGGTTAACTTTGTTTAAAAAAATGAGTCATTAATGCAAAGATCATGAAAATCAAAAACATCAAAAAGTGAAAACATTGGCTCATAAAAACCAAAAACAATGTGGCATTAAGCCAATGCTAATTCAAGTTCTCATCCTATGCAGAATTTGTGTTTTAAATTTGCAAAGTAGGCCTATTACTTGGTTAGAAGTTAATGCATTTACTTGAATCTAAATAAAATGTAGTCTTATCTAATAGTGAAAATTTATGTACACTCTTTCTAATTAGGGTATTGTAATGTATAAACACAGAATTAAATCTAACTAAAGCAAAAAATTGCTCCTTTTTATATATAGTATTTTATAAAGGCTTATNATAGTGAAAATTTATGTACACTCTTTCTAATTAGGGTATTGTAATGTATAAACACAGAATTAAATCTAACTAAAGCAAAAAATTGCTCCTTTTTATATATAGTATTTTATAAAGGCTTATTTACAATATGTGTATGGAGACAGAGCATAGAATTCCAGGAAGAACACATTTCCTATTGTCATTTGTTGGTCAATTGACATTTTCATCAGTTTTGGGGTTAAATAGCAAAGGCCATAATCAAACACTTGCAGTCCCAATGTGGCTCTTGGCAAGTTCCATGATTTCTTGCTCATATGAGATTATCATTCCATAAAACACTACAAGAAGAAGAAGTAAAGTCGTTCAGTTGTGTTCATCTCTTTGCGACCTCATGGACTGTAGCCTGCTAGGCTCCTCCATCCATGGGATTTTACAGGCAAGAATACTGGAGTGGGTTGCCATTTCCTTCTCCAGGGAATAACACTACAAGATGTGTTGTAACATCAGCCTGATCCAGAGAAGCTCAGGGCCAGCTCATAGCTTTTGTTTACTAGAAATAATCAAGATCAATGGATATAAGCAACCCACTGACAATTGCCACGATGGGAATTTGTTCCATGATGTAGTATAAATACTCTCTACAGTTATTTAGGGTTTTGATGAGGCCATTTACAAAATACCTTGTCCTTACTGGATTTTGTCTACCATATTAAAATGTTCAATTTTCTCCAGAAGGCAAAAGAGAAGCATTAAGTTTTAAGGAGTGACAAACCCAGAATTGTGTTTAGAAGGATAACTTGGGTGGTTTTACAGAGATTAGTTTGTTGAGGGAATTCTTTGGTTGTCCAGTGGCTAAGACTCTGTTCTCCCAATTCAGGGGGCTGGATTCTATCCCTGGTCTGGAAACTAGATCCCACATGCTATGAGTTTGCATGCTGCAACAAATATTGAAGATCCCATGCGCCTCAATACTGAGACCTGGTGCAGTCAAATAAATATATAAATATTAAAAAAAATAAAAGAAACATTAGTTTTTGCAAGTAGTTACCTAAGTCAAACAGATAATTTATTATGTTGTTGCTTAGAGTAAGGGAAAGAGAGAAATTTAGAAAGCAATAGAATTGAAAGTGGAGAAGACAGGGAAAATGGGAAGTGGGGGAAAGATGGAGGTAAATCTACAATTGAAAGAAGGTGGCTGACTAGACATTAATTAGATAACAGGGTTTATAAGGAGGAATGTGACTCTAGGATTCCAACTTACATAAATAAGTGAACTGAACTGTCATTTGAATGAATATAGACAGTTTACTATTTTTCTCTTTATTTCTAATATTTTTTAACATACTTGCTGCATTCAAATTCTCCATTTTAATAAAATGTCAAAGATAGTCATTTTTGTCATTTAAATTAAGAAAATGTAGCCAAGTTAATAAGAATAGTTATCTGGTAAAGTTTATCCCTTTAGTTTGAACTGCTTATGCTTTGACTTTCAACTTCAAACTCAAATTAATGATAATCATGCTAGAGTGTTTGGAATGATGTATATTGATGTCTTGGACTTCCTTGATGACTCAGTGGTAAATAATCTGCCTTCAGTATAGGAGACACAAGTTTGATCTCTGGGTTGGGAAGATCCCTTGGAAAAGGAAATGGCAACCTACTCCAGTATTCTTGCCTGGGAAATTCCAGGGACAGAGGAGCCTAGCAGGCTATAGTTCATGGGGTAGCAAGAGTTAAATATGATTTCATAGCTAAACCAATCATACTGACGTCTGTAAAATACTTGAAATGGATCCAAGAAAAAAAATTAAATGATTTATAGATATGTGGTAAAACAAACAAAGCAATATGTTAATAATTATAGAAGTTAAGAGATAGGTATATACATGTTTACTCTGTNGATTTCATAGCTAAACCAATCATACTGACGTCTGTAAAATACTTGAAATGGATCCAAGAAAAAAAATTAAATGATTTATAGATATGTGGTAAAACAAACAAAGCAATATGTTAATAATTATAGAAGTTAAGAGATAGGTATATACATGTTTACTCTGTAACTCTTTCAACTACATGTTTGGAAATACCTATATTTCAATGAGAAAAAAAAAAAAATCACTCTTCTGGACTCATCTCCATTTCCAACCTAACTCATTTTCGGGAAATTGAATATATTGGCCCCCAGCCATGATAGTGGAGCCTGTGACCTCAGCTAAGTCAGTCATGACACTTCACTGACATGGTCAGAGCTATTGGTCTCTTAACAATCATGCCGCAAAATGATTGAGATCATTTACAAGCATGTTTCTTCTGGAGCTACTGGAGAAGAGTCTGTATCCTTCAGAGAAGGTGCAGGATTGTGAACCTTAAAGCCCCAGGTTTCATGGGGAAGCATGAGAGAGTGAACCTAAAGCAAAGGAAAAGGCAAAGCTTTTTGTGAGTCTGCTTGTATGATGAGGCATCATGTATCCAGGGATATTATTGACCCTTGTTCAAGTTACTAAAGTCATTGTCACAACCCTGATTCTTATGGCCTTTTTTTGAATAAGAGCAACTTCAGAATGCTTCCAATGAACATCCCCTTTTGAAATGTTACTTTGATTACTCTAATTCGGGTTTTCTGTGTCTGATGACAAAGAGTATTTGACTAATAGAGCTAACACATATGTTGTGTTAGAGCACTACAGGAGAACTCCAATGGTCCACATTCTCATAGACCCACTCCTCCTGAGCATGATGCTACAAAAACTTCTATCTTCAAGTCAATTGAATAGCTTTAAGACAACGGGAAAGTTACTCCCTTGATTACATCACATAATGTAGGACTCTGTCTTACCGGACTAGACAAAGAGATTCTCTTTCTGGCCTTGAAGAAATAAGCCATGATGTGAAAGGGTCTGTGAGGGGACCACTTGGAAAGGAACTGTGATTGGTCACTAGAAATAGAGTGACTCCCCCATGGACAAGCATGAAGAAAGTGCAGAACAGCCTTACAACTGCAAGGAACTGAATTCTGCCAACCACCAAGTGAGCTCAGATGAGAACTCTAGGAAGCAAGGCAGCCTGAATGATACCTTGATTGCAGCGTTTTGAGACATTGAACGGAAGTCTTGTTCAGCTATATTCAGACTTCTGCCATAGAAAACTTGTGAAATTAAAAAATATGTACTGTGCCCTGCTAAATTTATGGTAATTTTTTAGGTAGCAAAAGAAAACCAGTAGAGATTTTGAACACATATCAAATACCAGGTAATTCGTTAAAAGTTTTAGTCAGTTGTCTCATGTAACCATTATAACAATATGTAATCTTATGTCTTAATATTACAGTCATCTTCAGTTCAGTTCAGTCGCTCAGTCGTGTCCGACTCTTTGCCACCCTATGAATTGCAGCACACTACGCCTCCCCGTCCATCACCAACTCCCAGAGTTCATTCAGACTCACNCTCCACCATGCCCGGGTAGCCCCACAGGCATGGCTTAGTTTCGTTGAGTTAGACGAGGCTGTGGTCCTAGTGAACTAATTTTCTGTGATTATGGTTTCAGTGTGTCTGCCTTCTGATGCCCTCTTGCAACACCTACCATCTTACTTGGGTTTCTCTTACCTTGGACATGGGGTCAGAGGCGGCAGCTGAGAAGAGCTACCCCACATTCAAGGCCAGTGGTGGTGGCCAGGAGGAGCAACACCATATCCAAGAAGCGGTGCCTGCATGGGCACAGGAGGGCCTAGAGGAGCTATTCCATGTTCAAGGTCAGGAGGGGCAGCGGTGAGGAGATACCCCTCACCCAAGGTAAGGAGCAGCTGATGCGCTTTGCTGGAGCGGCTGTGAAGAGATACCGCATAGTCATCTTACAGGTGCTAAATTTGACAAAACAAACATTTAAAGAGATTTATAAATTAGTTTTATATATATTTATAATTAAATATGGTGCAAATGACTGATTTAAAATCAATGGTTTGGCTCTAAAGCCTATATATAGGCCATGTCTTCCCTAGATCCTTTCCTAATGAATNTTTGACAAAACAAACATTTAAAGAGATTTATAAATTAGTTTTATATATATTTATAATTAAATATGGTGCAAATGACTGATTTAAAATCAATGGTTTGGCTCTAAAGCCTATATATAGGCCATGTCTTCCCTAGATCCTTTCCTAATGAATGTGACTCCATGGACTGTAGCCTACCAGGCTCCTCTGTCCATGGGATTTTCCAGGCAAGAGTACTGGAGTGGGTTGCCATTTCCTTCTCCAGGAGATCTTCCCAACCCAGGGATCGAACCCAGGTCTCCCACATTGTAGGCAGACACATCACCATCTGAGCCACCAGGGAAGTTCCTAATGAATGCACCAGCATCATATTATCTTAGTACAAGCCTAGTTTATGAATTGTCTTTGTATCACATTCTTTTCACTGTCCTCCCTTCCCTTGAATTTTTCACCAGATCATGTCACCACATCATCTTGAAATTCTTTGATAGCTCCAAAAAGCGACACTACTTAAGAGTGTATTGTGTGGGGGCAGAGAGGGAGAAAATTTTCTCTACCCTTCTAGGTTCTTCTAGTTGGTCTAAGAATTAAATTACCATGAGACAGACTAATAGGAAAAAAGAAAACAATTTTAATAACATGTATATATAGGAGAGTACATCATGAGAAATACTGGGCTGGAAGAAGCATAAGCTGGAATCAAGATTGCCAGGAGAAATATCAATAACCTCAGATATGCAGATGGCACCACCTTTATGGAAGAAAGCAAAGAGGAGCTAAAGAATCTCTTGATGAAAGTGAAAGAGTAGAGTGAAAAGGTTGGCTTAAAGTTCAACATTCAGAAAACAAAGATCATGGCATCTGATCCCATCACTTCATGGAAAGTAGACGGGGAAACAGTGGAAGCAGTGTCAGACTTTATTTTTCTGGACTCCAAAATCACTGCAGATGGTGACTGAAGCCATGAAATTAAAAGACGCTTACTCCTTGGAAGGAAAGTTATGACCAACCTAGACAGCATATTGAAAAGCAGAGACATTACTTTGCCAACAAAAGTCCGTCTAGTCAAGGCTATGGTTTTTCCAGTGGTCATGTATGTATGTGAGAGTTGGACTATGAAGAAAGCTGAGCATCGAAAATGATGCTTTTGAACTGTGGTGTTGGAGAAGACTCTTGAGAGTCCCATGGACTGCAAGGGGATCCAACCAGTCCATTCGNGGGGGGCTCCAAAATCACTGCAGATGGTGACTGCAGCCATGAAATTAAAAGACGCTTACTCCTTGGAAGGAAAGTTATGACCAACCTAGACAGCATATTGAAAAGCAGAGACATTACTTTGCCAACAAAAGTCCGTCTAGTCAAGGCTATGGTTTTTCCAGTGGTCATGTATGGATGTGAGAGTTGGACTATGAAGAAAGCTGAGCATCGAAAATGATGCTTTTGAACTGTGGTGTTGGAGAAGACTCTTGAGAGTCCCATGGACTGCAAGGGGATCCAACCAGTCCATTCAGAAGGAGATCAGCCCTGGATGTTCTTTGGAAGGACTGATGCTAAAGCTGAAACTCCAATACTTTGGCCACCTCATGTGAAGAGTTGACTCATTGGAAAAGACTCTGATGCTGGGAGGGATTGGGGGCAGGAGGAGAATGGGACGATAGAGGATGAGATGGCTGGATGGCATCACCAATTGGACGGACATGAGTTTGAGTGAACTCCGGGAGTCGCCAAGAGTCAGACATGACTGAGCGACTGAACTGCCTGATTGAGTGACTGATCAAGAGAGACCAAGGGAGACTGAGTAACTCACCAAAATGGTGAAACCTTCACTTTAAATACTATGTTCTGCTAAAAACAAAAGAAGATGTCGTTTGGGACTTCAAAGGGGAAGAAGGCAATTCACATGGAGGTTGGAAAAACAAATATTTGGTAATGTTTGCTGGGACATCTAGAGACAGTGGGACACAGGCATTTCAACAAGCAGACTTTGCTGGTCAAGGAGACACTTTGGGATGGCAAATTCCCCTACAGTGGCATCACCGACTCAATGGATGTAAGTTTGAGTGAACTCCGGGAGACGGTGATGGACGAGGAGGCCTGGCGTGCTGTGATTCATGGGGTCGCAAAGAGTTGGACACGACTGAGCGACTGAACTGAACTGAACTGTTCAAGGCTTTCTACAATTTGGTTGCTTAAGTTCAGCCAGTGGAAGTTTAGGAGCGAAACTGAATATTTACTGTGTTTGCTCAGTGGGGGAAAAATGCAAAGGAAAGTTGCTTCAAAGTGTTGTTTTTTTCAGGTTTAGTTGATGCCACTAAACGGTAGCTGTTCTGTTCATTGTAACTATAAGACTGAGTAATACATCTAAATGCTAACTGGCTTTTAAGTGCTAAGGAGATGAGTGTGCCAGAATGGAAATCATATGGGCCGGGAATTCCCCTTCTGTTGACCACAGAAGGTATAGGCATAATCTATCAAGAACAGAATGTATGCCATACTTTGTTCATTAGCATTTAAAGAGGATGTTTGGCATCAGACAACAAATACAGTACTTGCAAGCTCTTGGCAGCAGAATATTTTGTCAGTTAATGACAATCCACAGCTTTTAAGAAAAAGACTAGTGCCCAGGGTTAGGCCAAAATTGTTTCATTTTCACCAATGAAAATAAAAAGAAGTAAAATTAAAACCCTCGTCTTCCAAATACCACAATTGCACTGAGCCAATCAGATAATAAGAATAAAAACATGAATTATTCTCTAGAGAACAGGGAGAAATTATGCTTCAGAAACTCTCAGGATCCATCAAATCATAGGAACATACAAACTAAGTAAAACAGGTGAAACAGAGCAAACAGAAGTAGAAGTCGAGATGATTGTACCGTGTGGCTGCTGACAGTCTGATGAGAAGTAGGAAAGAATAATGTAGGTTGGATTACAATATACAGTTTAATTGTATTTTGGCCTTTATCTGGTTCATTAATCACAATGTTCATATTTGCCTATATCAGGAACTCAACAACATTCTTGATAGTGTGATATATACACAGAGAATATATATCTAAATAGATAATTAAATGCACGCACATACATATATATATTTGATTTTGTTCACTACTGCCACCTTTAAAATTGATAATAATCTTAAAAGAAATAGCTTCTAAAATTTGATAGCTTAAAAATTTTTTAATAATGTGGTGATTTTTCTTAACATTCATGAATACGTAATTTAAAACATCATATGTAAATAAGTATATATACATATAATTATAATCAGATTAACATGTATATTTGTAAGTAAAGCCCTCTTTTATAAACAACTGAGTATGTAAATCAGTGTTAGCAGAGATGAGGTGAAATTGAAGCTCATACATTGCTAGGAATGCAAAATGATACTGACTTTTTGGAAAGTAATTCTGTAATTTGCACCTTTTAATCTGACAGTTCTTTTTCTACTGTATAATAAGAGAATTATAGAAAGATGTCAATTTACACACAAAAGTATCTCTTATCAATGTTATTTATAACAATAATTTGATATAACATCAGTATCCTAATGAATGGAGAATAATGAATGCTTGCATCCAAGTGATAGATTATCATTAAGCTGTTAATATATTGTCTATCAAAAGATATTTATCCTGTGGCTAAAATAATTATGATTACTTATTCATGCATTTACATAACTAACTTGATAAAAGTCTAATATGTACCAGACCACTGGGTTTGTATTAAAAATGCATTCAATCTTTAAGAGGGAGAAACAAAGACAAAAAAAATAAATTATAGCTTGACTAAATTTTTATACTTTTTTTTTTTGATAGAAGAATGTACTTTGAACAATTGAGAAACAAAGATAACTACTGTGACTCTACCTGGGACAGAAGTGGAGAAGCACTCAGGAAAAGTTTTCTAGAGAAGACAAGTCTGGCAGTAAATCTTGAAAAAGCAGCTCCATGATGTTAAGTGGAAAAATAACCAAAACTCATAGCTATTTCTGTGTTGTGGAATTTTAGCAGGGACCATTAGTTTCTCCATTACATTAAAATTTTTTTCCATTATTTTTGCAATGAATGGACATCATTTTTAAATTAAAATACTTTAAGAAATAAATATGTTATCCCCTGGTGACTCAAACAGTAAAGAATCTGCCTGTAATGCAGGAGATATAGGTTTGATCCCTGGGTCAGTAAGATCCCCTGGAGAAGGAAATGGCAACCCACTCCAGTATTCTTGCATCAAGAATTTCATGGACAGAGGAGTCTGGTGAACTACAGTTCATTATTTTCAAAATGAATGGACATCATTTTTAAACCAAAATACTTTAAGAGATAAGTATAAAGGAACCTATTAGACATTTGATTGACTGAGTCTGGTATTTATTTATGCTGATGTTTGTCAACACAAGAGGTGTCTGTTCCAGCAGCCCTTGCTGCCCATAGCAAGCTTTGCAGTGTCCTAGGGGCAAAGAAGTTTTTATGTCACCCTAATGCCTCACTGACATTCACTCAAAGCATTTTCCTCTGCCAAGGGCCCTCCTCTCCACAGGGACTGCAGGTTAATCCACAGGTTTTGTATGGACCAAAATATTCAATCAGAACTCATGTTTTCCTTTACAACCCTTATAACTTTCCTTGGATGAATAACAAGAACCGTCTTTATTCTTATTTGGGAAACACGTAAATGACAAGGCACTTCTAGAGACCTCAGATACATTTAAATTTCACTTCAGATTCAGGCTAGCACTGCTGCTCCAAGCATTGAGGCAAATCATACAGCAACTCAAAAAGGATAATCAGTCAAAACCAGTGAAAGTGTTAAGAAATAAAAGATTTCTGGGAAAAGCTAGGAACTTGCACAGATTCAGTTTCATTATGACCATGTTCATCATACTAATTCCAGCTTACTGGCTGGATCCAAGTAACATTGGTATTTGAGGGACAGAAGGCAATGGCACTCCACTCCAGTACTCTTGCCTGGAAAATCCCATGGATGGAGGAGCCTGGTGGGCTGCAGTCCATGGGGTCGCGAAGAGTTGGACACGACTGAGCGACTTCCCTTTCCCTTTTCACTTTCATGCATTGGAGAAGGAAATGGCAACCCACTCCAATGTTCTTGCCTGGAGAATCCCAGGGATGGGGGAGCCTGGTGGGCTGCCCTCTGTGTGGTCGCACAGAGTCAGACACGACTGAAGTGACTTAGCAGCAGCAGCAGCAGAGACATGGACTGTGAGACTGGGTCTGGGAACCAAAAGTCATAGTGTTCTAGTAAATGGAAAAGGGCACCCAAAAGAATAAACAGCTGGGAGAGCAGGACTGAACATAACAAGGAAGAACCGAAGGATGAAGGACATTTTCTCAGCAGGGTCGGAAAATCCTCTCTGGGTTTCTGAGTAGAAAGGCTGAGCAGAGATGACATTAAACCCCACCTCACTCTTTGTTATCACACAGTAACTGTTGACCTTATCAGTCTGGAAAATTAAATAATCGTTCAAAGGGATGAGCAAGGAGGTGGTGAACTTTTACTTTTAACTCATTAACTCTCAGGTGGTCCTGAGTATCTTTGCATTATTCAAATGCTGTTTATTGAGAGAAAAGTGAAAGTGAAGTCGCTCAGTCATGTCCAAACTCTTTGCAACTCCATGGACTGTAGCCTACCAGGCTCCCTTAGTCCATGGAATTTTCCAGGCAAGAATACTGGAGTGGACTGCCATTTCCTTCTCCAGAGGATCTTCCCAATCCAGGGATTGAACCCAAGTCTCCCACATTGTAGACAGATAGACACTTTACCTTCTGAAACTGGGATGAACTAGACAGTGTACCTGGGCTAGACATGCTAAGATAGTCTCTGTTCAGATCAGAGAGATAAACATGTAAAAAAATTATTGTACTACAATGTGATAAATGCTATTGAGTGATAACATTATTTATAAAATGGGTCAGGATCAGAGGAAAAAGAAATCTTTTGGGGTAGTACAGGAGACTTCATATGAGAGGGAACATTTAACCTGTATCTCATAAGATAATTTGAAGCTTCTGGAGGAAGAAGACAGTAAAGGGCCTGCCAAGCAGAGAGTTGATCGTGAACAAAGGCACAGAGGCATAAAAAAGATGGCACTTTTTATAAAAAAGGGTTCCAGGGATTAGATCATACACTGAGCACAGCATGGGGCATGGTAGGAGAAAAGCTCATCTTATGAGCAAATGTAGTTCTGTTAACCCAAACTGGACTAACTCAACAGAAGAAAAAAGGAAAGCTAAAGCTGTAGAGTAATTTCACTTAGGAACACAGATGTAACAACCTGAAAGAGATACCAGTGCACAGAACTCAGTAGTGTGTAAAAAAATACAAAAGACTAATAGATCCTTTGTGGAGAAAGCCTCAGAGATGCAAAACTAGCTTACAAATTATCAACATTATAAGCATGTCTTTTCTATTTTCTCACCGATAATAGGAAGTTAGATATTTCTGTAAAATTTCAAACATTTTGAAAACACATAAATTATATGTAATCTTACCTTCTAAGAATAATCATAGAAGTAAGTTTATATTTTCAGTGTACCACAAACATATCTATGAATCTAGTTCAATATCCTTGTCTATATTTTTATATATAAAATGTGATCAGTTTATTTTTTACTTTTATAAAAATGTGGCAGTTTTTTAAAATAAAAATCTCTATATTGAAGAATTTAAAAGATATTTCAGCAGGAAAAATTCCTATAAGTGGATTTTCTAGATCAAATAAATATTGATAGGCCATGAAAAAATTGACCTTAAAAATATAAATTCCTGACATTTTGTTAATGAAGAATATTAGCATTCTTTAAAATCTTTGCTATTGGCCCACAGAAATATCTTTTCATTGACTAATTGTTTTCTTCTGTCTTGAAAATTTTACTGTGATAAATTTTCACTGGGCTAGAGTATTTCTTTGAATTTTTTAAAAACATACTTTTAAAAAATATTATTACCTGGCACTATTGAGCCTTCGGTATCTAAAATCTCACCATTTCTTTCAGTCCAGGAAATAATTCTATGCTCAAACTTTTCTTTCTTCCATCTCATCTATTTTTATCTAAGCCTTATCTTTTCTCTCTTAATTTGCAGTTCATTCCTTTTTACTCTATAGTCTGATACCATTGGATTTTAGAATCAGTAATTCTGATTTGAGCTACACCTATTCCATGATTTCCTCATTCCACTGTGGAGTTTATTTTTATGATCTTGATTCTGAGAAGTCTTTCTTTCTGTTTTTTAAGTTTGTCCTTGATGTGGAGGCCTGGATCCAATCAATAAAATTGTTAATGCAATAATCATTCAGTTNTCCATGATTTCCTCATTCCACTGTGGAGTTTATTTTTATGATCTTGATTCTGAGAAGTCTTTCTTTCTGTTTTTTAAGTTTGTCCTTGATGTGGAGGCCTGGATCCAATCAATAAAATTGTTAATGCAATAATCATTCAGTTGCCACTGAGACTGATATTTCAAGTGGACATTTCAAGTTCTATCCTACCTAATGCATTACTAGGTCAGTGGGTGACACGAGATCTAATTGTGGAAGTCAATCTCCCTCTTGCTTATTGCTGACTCCCATTATATACCCAGTGAGTCTTTAATGTATGATGTGTCCTTGTGTGTGTGCACTCAGTTACTTCAGTCCTGTCTGACTCTTTGTGAATCTATGGACTGTAGCCCGCCAGGCTCCTCTATCCTTGGGATTCTCCAAATAAGAATACTGGAGTGGGTTGCCATGCCCTGTTCCAGGAGATCTAGACACGAGGGGTCGAACTTGCATCTCTTAAGTCTCCTGCATTGGCGGGCGGATTCTTTACCACTAGCATCACCTGGGAAAGCCCAGTGTATGATAGGCATGCAATTTTCAGTAGGGAAATTACTTACCTCATTTGGTTTAAATTCCAACTCTTCACTTACTACCTGGGTATGGAACCTCTGTTTCCTCCTTTATGAAATAAAGATAATAATAGTACCAAACTCAAAAAGTTGTGATGATTAAATACATAGAACACCTCGTCTGTGCTTGGTATGTAGTAAGCCTTCAAATAGTTCTAGCTATCATAGTTATCAGATTATTATCAGGAAGGCAATAGTGCATTCCTCTTTTCCCTGTGTAGTGTAGACCTGCTTGCAGCACTTTTGGAGACTTAGCTGCTATCAGATCTGCAGCAAATAAGGACAATTTTGTCTCTAAGGTTGCTGGACATGAATAAATGGGAAGATTAGATAGTTTGCCTAAATTGAGATAGATGGTTATTGGGGAAGTGGTCTGAGAGAGCTTCCAGTTTTAATATGTTAGATAGAATCAGCTTGGCAAGTTGGGTGTCTCATTTGAAGAGAGTCCAGTGGTTCTTAGGCTTTTCCCAGGGCAAGGCTGAGTGCTGAAGAATTGATGCTTTTGAACTGTGGTGTTGGAGAAGACTCTTGAGAGTCCCTTGGACAGCAAGGAGATCCAACCAATCTGTCCTAAAGGAAATCAGTCCTGAATATTTGTTGGAAGGACTGATGCCAAAGCTGAAGTTCTAATACTTTGGGCCATCTGATGCAAAGAACTGACTCATTTGAAAAGACCCTGATGCTGGGAAAGACTGAAGGCAGGAGGAGAAGGGGATGACAGAGGATGAGATGATTGGCTGGCATCACCGACTCAATGGACATGAGTTTGAGTAGACTCTGGGAATTGGTGATGGACAGGGAGGCCTGGCGTGCTGCAGTCCATGGGGTCGCAAAGAGTCAGACACGACTGAGCGACTGAAATGAACTGAACTGAAATGAACTGAGGGCAAGGCAGGATGGTGGGGCTAGGTCTTCTGCCAGCCATTTGATTTGGATCAGTTCAGTTCAGGAGGCTGGTCCTTCTTGAGCAAGAATGGCTGATGACAGGTCACGGGTCCTAACAAAGGGCTCGAATAATAATAACTTAGGTATAACAATCATACTGAGTGCGCCTGATGACAAAGGAGTCTGCTTTCCTCCACTGGTGTATCCAGCAATGGATGAGAGACAGGCAAGGGAGTCCTGTGATGCAGCAGTGTCTCTGTGGTCTGTTTGGATCACTCATACTCAATTATAACACCAAACTTGTGGTAGTTAACTAAACTCCTGCACTGGGTTCTAATTGTGACACAAATTTTTCCCTTTATGTGAATCAAGTAACCAAAATAGAAAACTACAGGAAAAACATGCTTAGTTCCTCACTTTTGGCTGGAAGTGTTTTAAAAAGGGAAATTATGTGAGCAGAATTGTGGGTTTTAGAAAAATGACTCTGGCAGTTGTGTGGAAATCAGTCTGGCTTGCTTTCTCCCTCCTCCACCAGCCACAGTCCAGTTTCTACATAGCCACCAGGCTTATTTGTCTGAAACCACAAATCTGCTCAAATAGCTTCTTTTTTAAAATGCTTCTGATGGAAAGAAGACAAAAGCATTGGCCATAGAATTAATCCTGAAACAACTTGATGAAATTCTAACCTATGATAGTTGATGATTGGAATGGAGAGAAATCAACCAAACTGAGAAGCGCTTGGCCTGTAGAAATAACAGGACTTGAAGTGGATTTCATTTTTAAGAGTATGAATCATTCATTTACTTAATTAAAATTACTAAACACTTACTATTTAGAAGCTGGTTTTAAGAAGAGGTCAAAATCAGATTAGTTGCCTTCAATGAACTCATGATATAATGAAAAAGACATGCAATCAAATAACTATAATCCTAAATTATGAGTTCAGTTTGAGGATGTGTGCAAATTATTATGGGAGCATTACACTAGGCATAATAAACTCTCCTTAATGGATCCCAGGAAAGAGTAAAGAAAATCATTTTGGGAAGAATCTTCAGGAGTAAGTGAAGTAAGCAAGAAGAAAAACAGTGTTCCATGTAGTAGGAAAAGAATGTGCCCATGAAAGAAAGGACATAAAGTGTTCAGGAGTAGTTATATGGCTGAAGTACACGGGAGCACTTTGGGAATGTTGGAGGATCAGGTTGTAAAAGCAACAGAGGACATATTATGGAAGGTATTTAACTTGGATCTTATAGGCAAAAGAGAGCAATTGAAAGAGTTTTAATATGAAACTGGTATGATCTGATAGCAGAGTACAGGATGGATCTGAAAAGGCTGAGAGTGGATTCATGGAGATCTACCAGGAAATCCCTACAAAAATTTGGATAAATAATACCAGCACCTGAAATAAATAAAAGAAGTAGACACCCCATTAAATAATTGTAGTGCAATTTGCAAAATTCTTCAAAGATATAGACACACCCCACACATACATCTTAGATTTAGAGGAGCATAAATAAATCTAAAATTCCTGAGTCAACAGGAATATTGCCCCGCCAAAATACTATGCCAGAATATTCACGAGCTTATAAAATCAAATGCAGTGGATCAAGTTCCTCAACCTGCAGAATAACTGGACTTCAGTGAAATTCAAAATGTTCCCCAGTTATTACTGGAAGTGCCTGAAGAAACATGTCTCTTACGTTCACAAACCAGCCTGGCAGCCTTGCTCACTACCAGGTGCTTCTTCTTTTGTTCTGGCTCTAGCATGTTTGATATAGAGTCCTGTGAGGCCCCCACTTCTGCCTCAGCTGATGTGACCCTCATGAGAAGGCCAGTGGTCATGCCAATCATGTTGCCTCTCAGTTCAGTTCAGTCACTTAGTCATGTCTGACCCTGTGCGACCCCTTGGACCACAGCACGCCAGGCCTCCCTGTCCATCACCAACTCTCGGAGTTTTCTCAGACTCATGTTCATTGAGTCGGTGATGCCATCCAACCATCTCATCCTCTGTCATCCCCTTCTCCTCCTGCCTTCAATCTTTCCCAGCATCAGGGTCTTTTCAAATGAGTCAGTTCTTCACATCAGGTGGTGCCAAAATATTGGAGTTTCAGCTTCAACATCTGTCCTTCCAATGAATATTCAGAACTGATTTTCTTTAGGATGGATTGGTTGGATCTCCTTGCAGTCCAAGGGACTCTCAAGAGTCTTCTCCAACACCATAGTTCAAAAACATCAATTCTCAGTGCTCAACTTTCTTTATAGTCCAACTCTCACATCTATGCATGACTACTGGAAAAACCATAGCCTTGACTAGATGGGCCTTTGTTGGAAAAGTAATGTCTCTCTTTTTTAATATCCTGTCTAACATTATGTTACCCATAGATGCTCTACAAACTACCAATCTTGAGTGCCAGAGATGGGAGATGGAATGTGCTCTTTGTTATGGGACCAAGAACAGCCTCTTCGAACTCTGTCCACAATCTGTCACTTGGCCCAGGAGCAGTTCTGTTGGTATTGAAAAGTTAAGAAATTTCCTCAAACAGTTCCATTGCTTTTGACCCTCTTTTCTTACTTGCAATCTTGCCAAGTTTCTCATAAAAATCTCTGTCCACCTATATCCCTCTAGCCATAGTGGCTCAACCACTGGCTTTTAAGATAATGATGTGAAACATCAGATTTTCTTTCAGCTGTTTCTCCCCAGTCCCAAAGAGTCTTCAGAAAAGTAAATTAGTTCATCTGTGATGCCATTCTCTCTTTCCAAAATTTGATTTTTTAGTTATTTAAAGCTTAGAAACTCTATATTGGTCATTATTCCAAGAATTATCAGTAAGGTTCTCAATCACCAACAATAACAGAAATTCAATAAAACATCTGTTAATGACAGGAGTTATTTCCTGTTCAATAAAAAGTCTGGAGATTGCTGGTCCAGAGCAGGTAGAGTGACTCGATGATCTCAGACCCAGTGTTTCTCCATCAATGCATAGACATTTTTCTTGGGCTTATCTCATGAATACAAAAGGGCTGCTGCTGTTCTCAGTCATTACTTTTGGATCACAGACAGGAAAAGAGAAGAAAGACAAAAAAATTTTTTTCCTTGAGAAGTACTGTCTTTTTAATCTGGAAGGGAACTTTTCCTAGAAGACCTTTTCATATGCCTGACAGTAATTGAGTCACTTGGCTACTTAGGCAAAGATGGCCAAGAAAATTGAGTGCTTATCTTTCCAGACACCAAAAGTAAAATAGGGGAGAAAAATGGTTGGAAATGAATGCTGAATTATCTATTGAACCTAAAATACTAGGAAAATCAATTTTGGTTGAGGGGGGTTACCATGTAATGAGACTGGGTTTAGTGGTTAAAAATACATGATAGCCAGTTACATCCAAATTTCAGGTAAGCAATGAATTGTTTTTAGCTATTATATAAGCATATCCAAGCAATATTTTGGACATATTTATACCAAAAAAATATTGTTTATCTGAACTTGAAATTTAACTGAGTCTTCGGTGTTATCTGACAACTTTAAATAAAATCTTTTCCTATAGTTTTTTACTATATTGCTTGATAAATTAGCTAAAATGTACTGACTCTAAGTTATAAAAAAAATACTAAAATTTATCCATAGTTTCAATTTTGTTGCAGGGATGAGGCACTGACATCAAAAACCCCCGCTGGGCCTCTCCGTCAGATAGCCTGACATAATACAGTAAATATTCTGATCTTTGCTGATGTGCCTGGAAGATCCATCTTTTCTTCTCAGTCCAGAGCCTCATCAACACCCCATGAAACACACACACACACACACACACACACACACACACACACACACACCCCTCTCTGTCCTCACCACTAAGCCTAAGGGTTGTGCGTGCATGTTAAGTCACTTCAGTCAGGTCCAACTCTTTGTAACCCCACAGACTGTAGCCCACCAGGATCCCCTAACCATGGGATTCTCCAGGCAAGAATACTGCAGTGGATTGCCATTTCCTCCTTCAGGAGATCTTCCCAATCCAGGGATCAAACCCACATCTTTTACATCTCCTGTATTGACAGATATGTTCTTTAATACTAGTGCCACCTGGGAAGCTCTGAGGCTGGTAGGAGATAGCAATAAAACTTGAATTTGTTTACCTGGTAGAAATTAGGTATGTGTGTGTTCTTAGTTTAAGAGTATCCTTGAACTAGAATATTAGTCTTTGAACTAAGAAAAATCTACAAATATGATTTTTAAAAATGCTTCTTATTTCATTTTGAATAGTGAAAAATTCACTCAAGTAGTTTCCCCAACAAAGGAATCATGTACAACAAATGCAAATGCAAGTCTCCCACTGTTACAAAACAGGATGTTTCCAAAGCTTTGAGATTACAGTTTTCCACTCTCCCTAAAACACTATGTGACACTCTTCTTCAGCAGCCTCTGTCTAGAAGCAGTTTCTCCATCCAGGACCTCGCATGGATTAACCAGTCCAGAGATGATGGCTGAGCTGCCTATCTTCACTTTTCTTCTGCTATTAGACATATGTACTCTGGTCATGTAGCTCCCCAGGAGGAGAAAAATGTCAGTCACTGTATGACAGGAAATCAGTGAGGATCTGAATCAGAGGAAGAGGACAGACTGGTGCCTGGGAGAGATGGCCGTGAAAAGAATCTAAAGGAGCAATCATTTCAAGAGTTGAGGATAACTGTTGAGAATTATGGGCTTTCCTGGTGGCTCAACTTATAAAGAATCTGCCTGCAATGTGGAAGACCCGAGTTCAATCCCTGGGTTGGGAGGATCCCCTGGAGGAAGGCTTGGCAACTCACTCCAGTATTCTGGCCTAGAGAATCCCCATGGACAGAGGAGCCTGGCAGGCTGCAGTCCATGGCGTCACAAAGAGTCAGCCACAACTGAGCAACTAAGTACAGCACACACAGCTTGAGAGTTATAGTAAGAAAACCCCTTAAGTTCAGTTCAGTTCAGTCACTCAGTCATGTCCAACTCTTTGCAACCCCGTGAATCACAGCATACCAGGCCTCCCTGTCCATCACCAACTCCCAGAGTTCACTCAGATTCACGTCCGAGTCAGTGATGCCATTCAGCCATCTCATCTTTGTCGTCCCCTTCTCCTCCTGCCCCTAATCCCTCCCATCCCAAAGTCTTTTCCAGTGAGTCAACTCTTCTCATGAGATGGCCAAAGTACTGGAGTTTCAGCTTTAGCATCATTCCTTCCAAAGAGCACCCAGGGCTGATCTCCTTCAGAATGGACTGGTTGGATCTCCTTGCAGTCCAAGGGACTCTCAAGAGTCTTCTCCAAGACCACAGTTCAGAAGCATCAATTCTTCGGTGCTCAGCCTTCTTCACAGTCCAACTCTCATGTCCATACATGACTACTGGAAAAACCACTTAGCTCATCACAATACCTAGGAGGTCAGAGTGTCTTGCCTCAATGAACCATCCGCCTACAGCCTAGGAGCAGGTATTAAATTGTTTAACACCATCTTCAGAAGCTCTCTCTGTTTTATGGTTATCTACAATTATTTTTAAAATATTACCTATGTGAGATATTGAATTTAAATTATTTAACATGTATCCCTGAATCTTTTAGTTGTAGTGATCTTGAGTATGGCAGTCCTTAAATGTGTGAGGATACCAAGAACTTGTTAGGTAAAGCTACTAGAGTAATTATATATATTATCTCATTCTAATCATGATCTCTCTCCAACCCTACTACATTGCCACCGTAGAATCACCACAACAGTTGGTGGGGATGATACCAAGCTAAGCTGAGCCATCCATATTTCACAGCAATACCATGTCTTATAGAAACAGAGGAGTAGTCAAAAATAGGGGCTCCACCAGGGAACTGAGGTTCTCCAGTTCCTTCTCTGGCAGGCAACTAGAGACAAACCTGGCACTTTTGGGCCGAGGAGCTCTCCCTTGTTCTTGTACTCTTCATAGATAATGTCGGAGGCCCTGAGAGATACTAAAGATTTTCAATATTTGCTAAATAGGGATCTGAGTAGATTTTAACTTGAAAAAAGGATGGGCTTTTTATATACCTAAAGGATGGTACAGTCATGCTAGTTACACATTTGTGTCTAAATTGTGAGTGTCTTAAAGACAGAGCTATATCTTCATCTGTAGGATGTCCCCGCACATTGAAACACAATGTACTAGTATAATATATCTTCCTTGAATAAATAAATAGTTTCTGACTAATTCCTTTCAGTCATATCCAACTCTTTGTCACTCCATGGACTGTAGCCCACCAGGCACCTCTGTCCAGGGAATTTTCCAGGCAAGAATANACCAATCTTGAGTGCCAGAGATGGGAGATGGAATGTGCTCTTTGTTATGGGACCAAGAACAGCCTCTTCGAACTCTGTCCACAATCTGTCACTTGGCCCAGGAGCAGTTCTGTTGGTATTGAAAAGTTAACAAATTTCCTCAAACAGTTCCATTGCTTTTGACCCTCTTTTCTTACTTGCAATCTTGCCAAGTTTCTCATAAAAATCTCTGTCCACCTATATCCCTCTAGCCATAGTGGCTCAACCACTGGCTTTTAAGATAATGATGTGAGACATCAGATTTTCTTTCAGCTGTTTCTCCCCAGTCCCAAAGAGTCTTCAGAAAAGTAAATTAGTTCATCTGTGATGCCATTCTCTCTTTCCAAAATTTGATTTTTTAGTTATTTAAAGCTTAGAAACTCTATATTGGTCATTATTCCAAGAATTATCAGTAAGGTTCTCAATCACCAACAATAACAGAAATTCAATAAAACATCTGTTAATGACAGGAGTTATTTCCTGTTCAATAAAAAGTCTGGAGATTGCTGGTCCAGAGCAGGTAGAGTGACTCGATGATCTCAGACCCAGTGTTTCTCCATCAATGCATAGACATTTTTCTTGGGCTTATCTCATGAATACAAAAGGGCTGCTGCTGTTCTCAGTCATTACTTTTGGATCACAGACAGGAAAAGAGAAGAAAGACAAAAAAATTTTTTTCCTTGAGAAGTACTGTCTTTTTAATCTGGAAGGGAACTTTTCCTAGAAGACCTTTTCATATGCCTGACAGTAATTGAGTCACTTGGCTACTTAGGCAAAGATGGCCAAGAAAATTGAGTGCTTATCTTTCCAGACACCAAAAGTAAAATAGGGGAGAAAAATGGTTGGAAATGAATGCTGAATTATCTATTGAACCTAAAATACTAGGAAAATCAATTTTGGTTGAGGGGGGTTACCATGTAATGAGACTGGGTTTACTGGTTAAAAATACGTGATAGCCAGTTACATCCAAATTTCAGGTAAGCAATGAATTGTTTTTAGCTATTATATAAGCATATCCAAGCAATATTTTGGACATATTTATACCAAAAAAATATTGTTTATCTGAACTTGAAATTTAACTGAGTCTTCGGTGTTATCTGACAACTTTAAATAAAATCTTTTCCTATAGTCTTTTACTATATTGCTTGATAAATTAGCTAAAATGTACTGGCTCTAAGTTATAAAAAAAATACTAAAATTTATCCATAGTTTCAATTTTGTTGCAGGGATGAGGCACTGACATCAAAAACCCCCGCTGGGCCTCTCCGTCAGATAGCCTGACATAATACAGTAAATATTCTGATCTTTGCTGATGTGCCTGGAAGATCCATCTTTTCTTCTCAGTCCAGAGCCTCATCAACACCCCATGAAACACACACACACACACACACACACACACACCCACACACACCCCTCTCTGTCCTCACCACTAAGCCTAAGGGTTGTGCGTGCATGTTAAGTCACTTCAGTCAGGTCCAACTCTTTGTAACCCCACAGACTGTAGCCCACCAGGATCCCCTAACCATGGGATTCTCTAGGCAAGAATACTGCAGTGGATTGCCATTTCCTCCTTCAGGGGATCTTCCCAATCCAGGGATCAAACCCACATCTTTTACATCTCCTGTATTGACAGATATGTTCTTTAATACTAGTGCCACCTGGGAAGCTCTGAGGCTGGTAGGAGATAGCAATAAAACTTGAATTTGTTTACCTGGTAGAAATTAGGTATGTGTGTGTTCTTAGTTTAAGAGTATCCTTGAACTAGAATATTAGTCTTTGAACTAAGAAAAATCTACAAATATGATTTTTAAAAATGCTTCTTATTTCATTTTGAATAGTGAAAAATTCACTCAAGTAGTTTCCCCAACAAAGGAATCATGTACAACAAATGCAAATGCAAGTCTCCCACTGTTACAAAACAGGACGTTTCCAAAGCTTTGAGATTACAGTTTTCCACTCTCCCTAAAACACTATGTGACACTCTTCTTCAGCAGCCTCTGTCTAGAAGCAGTTTCTCCATCCAGGACCTCGCATGGATTAACCAGTCCAGAGATGATGGCTGAGCTGCCTATCTTCACTTTTCTTCTGCTATTAGACATATGTACTCTGGTCATGTAGCTCCCCAGGAGGAGAAAAATGTCAGTCACTGTATGACAGGAAATCAGTGAGGATCTGAATCAGAGGAAGAGGACAGACTGGTGCCTGGGAGAGATGGCCGTGAAAAGAATCTAAAGGAGCAATCATTTCAAGAGTTGAGGATAACTGTTGAGAATTATGGGCTTTCCTGGTGGCTCAACTTATAAAGAATCTGCCTGCAATGTGGGAGACCCGAGTTCAGTCCCTCAGTTGGGAGGATCCCCTGGAGGAAGGCTTGGCAACTCACTCCAGTATTCTTGCCTAGAGAATCCCCATGGACAGAGGAGCCTGGCGGGCTGCAGTCCATGAGGTCACAAAGAGTCAGCCACAACTGAGCAACTAAGTACAGCACACACAGCATTGAGAGTTTAGTAAGAAAACCCCTTCAGTTCAGTTCAGTTCAGTCACTCAGTCGTGTCCAACTCTGCGACCCCATGAATCGCAGCATACCAGGCCTCCCTGTCCATCACCAACTCCCGGAGTTCACTCAGATTCACGTCCATTGAGTCAGTGATGCCATTCAGCCATCTCATCTTTGTCGTCCCCTTCTCCTCCTGCCCCTAATCCCTCCCAGCATCAAAGTCTTTTCCAGTGAGTCAACTCTTTGCATGAGATGGCCAAAGTACTGGAGTTTCAGCTTTAGCATCATTCCTTCCAAAGAAATCCCAGGGCTGATCTCCTTCAGAATGGACTGGTTGGATCTCCTTGCAGTCCAAGGGACTCTCAAGAGTCTTCTCCAAGACCACAGTTCAGAAGCATCAATTCTTCGGCGCTCAGCCTTCTTCACAGTCCAACTCTCATGNCCCAGGGCTGATCTCCTTCAGAATGGACTGGTTGGATCTCCTTGCAGTCCAAGGGACTCTCAAGAGTCTTCTCCAAGACCACAGTTCAGAAGCATCAATTCTTCGGCGCTCAGCCTTCTTCACAGTCCAACTCTCATGTCCATACATGACTATTGGAAAAACCACTTAGCTCATCACAATACCTAGGAGGTCAGAGTGTCTTGCCTCAATGAACCATCCACGTACAGCCTAGGAGCAGGTATTAAATTGTTTAACACCATCATCAGAAGCTCTCTCTGTTTTATGGTTATCTACAATTATTTTTAAAATATTACCTATGTGAGATATTGAATTTAAATTATTTAACATGTATCCCTGAATCTTTTAGTTGTAATGATCTTGAGTATGGCAGTCCTTAAATGTGTGAGGATACCAAGAACTTGTTAGGTAAAGCTACTAGAGTAATTATATATATTATCTCATTCTAATCATGATCTCTCTCCAACCCTACTACATTGCCACCGTAGAATCACCACAACAGTTGGTGGGGATGATACCAAGCTAAGCTGAGCCATCCATATTTCACAGCAATACCATGTCTTATAGAAACAGAGGAGTAGTCAAAAATAGGGGCTCCACCAGGGAACTGAGGTTCTCCAGTTCCTTCTCTGGCAGGCAACTAGAGACAAACCTGGCACTTTTGGGCCGAGGAGCTCTCCCTTGTTCTTGTACTCTTCATAGATAATGTCGGAGGCCCTGAGAGATACTAAAGATTTTCAATATTTGCTAAATAGGGATCTGAGTAGATTTTAACTTGAAAAAAGGATGGGCTTTTTATATACCTAAAGGATGGTACAGTCATGCTAGTTACACATTTGTGTCTAAATTGTGAGTGTCTTAAAGACAGAGCTATATCTTCATCTGTAGGATGTCCCTGCACATTGAAACACAATGTACTAGTATAATATATCTTCCTTGAATAAATAAATAGTTTCTGACTAATTCCTTTCAGTCATATCCAACTCTTTGTCACTCCATGGACTGTAGCCCACCAGGCACCTCTGTCCAGGGAATTTTCCAGGCAAGAATACTGGAGTGGGTTGTCATTTCCTTCTCCAGGGGATCGTCTTGACCCAGGGATTGAACTTGAGTCTCTCATATCTCCTGCATTGGTAGGCAGATACCTTACCACTGCACCATCTGGGAAGCCTTTCATAAACCTAAGGGATGGTGTAATCATGTCAGTTATATATCTGTGTCTAAACTGTGAGTGTCTTAAAGACAAGACTATGTTTTCATCTGTAGGATGTCCCTGCACATCCAGACACAATATGTTTGTGTAATATATCCTCCTTGAATAAATAAGCAGTTTCTGAATAATTCCTTTCAATCCTCTCAGAAGTGAAAGAAATGTCATCTTTTAGTATGGAGAAGTTTCCTTGATTGGCAACTGTTTTTACTACTCACATCTGAGGAATGCAGAAGGTCCTTAGTCACAGAAGCAAAACTATATTCATAGGATTTGCAGGAAAAATTCCAAATGTCCCACAAATAATTTTAATACCATAATTTTTACCTCCTGAAAGTTAGCCAATGAAACTTCAGTAAGCAAAGAGTTTTTTAAAACAATCTCTAAAAATTATTATATATAACATTTCTTAACATTTCTCAACTTCTAAACCAAGATTCTAGATTTATTTATTTAATCTTCTCAATGCGTTCCATTTCTCACAATGTTATATAAATATAATAAAGTGAAAGTTGCTCTGTTGTGTCTGACTCTTTGTGACCCCATGGATTGTACAGTCCATAGAATTCTCCAGGCCAGAATACTGGAGTGGGTAGCCTTTCCCTTCTCCAGGGGATATTTCCAATCCTGGGATCGAACCCAGGTCTGCCGCATTGCAGGTCCATTCTTTACCAGCTGAGCCAGAAGGGAAGCCCAAGAATATTAGAGTGGATAGCCTATTTCCTTCTCCAGTGGATCTTCCCGACCCAGAAATTGAACCAGGGTCTCCTTCATTGGAGGCAGATTCTTTACAAATGGATCTAGTAGGGAAGCCCATACAAATATAACAGGCTTCTCAAAAATAACATATTTTACTTACAAGACTATAAATTTGTTAAAAATGTTGCAATGGCCAGTCCTGTATATGTATGTTTGTGCACAGAGGTGAATATTTTTTTGTTGGCTAAATTTATAAAAGTCAAACTGCAAAATGAAAATATATCTTCATTTAAAATTTTTGATCTATGATATTTTAAAGTGTAGGAGATGGTTTATTTCCCCAGGCAGCATGTGTGCTAAGTCACTTCAGTTGTGTCTGACTCTTTGAGACACTATGGACTGTAGCCCGCCAGGCTCTTCTGTCCATGGGATTCTCCAGACAAGAATACTGAAGTGGGTTGTCATGCCCTCCTTCAGGGAATCTTCCCAACCCAGGGATCGAAAACAATTCTCTTCTGTCTCATGCATTGGCAAGTGAGTTCTTTACCACTAGTGTACCTGGGAAGCAACAACTAATAAAGACTGGCTACCCTTAGTAGAGCTGTGCTCAGTCACTGAGTTGTGTCTGACTCTTTGCAAGCCCATGAATTGTAGCCCACCAGACTTGTCTGTCCATGGCATTTTTCAATCAAGAATACTAGAGTGGGTTGCCATTTCCTCCTCCAGGGATCTTCCTGACCCAGGGATGGAACCTGTATCTCTTGCATCTCCTGCGCTGCAGGTGGATTCTTTACCACTAGCACCACCTGTGAGCCTTAAGCATGAAATAGATTATTTTGGTACTCTTTCTAAAATCTTAATTTCCATTAATATTTGCTTCTAGCATCATTTTTAGGATAACGAGTACTGAAATTTATTTACTTAGTAAAGGAAGTTACCCAGGTCAAGTTTCAAGGACATTCTCTTTTATTCTAGTATTGAGGGATTTTGTAAGTAAGTCTTTGTCAACACTACATTGAATCTCTCACTTGGTCTCTGCCTTCTAGTCAAAAATATCACACACTTAAAAACTGCTCTTGTCCTTCTGTTCATATTACTTTCTTTATTCCACTGTACCTATTATGAGATATATCAGACAAACAGATCTACATGTTTGCAATATAGCCGTAATAAAGATATGTTTCTGGACTTTTGGGGGTGAACTTTTGATTGAAGGATGTCAATTAGATGCTGCCTCATAAAGTGAAAGTGAAGTTGCTCTGTCATGTCCGACTCTTTGTGACCCCGTGAACTGTAACCTATTAGGCTCCTCCGTCCATGGGATTTTTCAGGCAAGAGCACGGAGTGGGTTGCCATTTCTTTCTCCGGGGGAGCTTCCTGATACAGGGATGGAACCCAGGTCTCCTGCATTGTAGGCAGATGCTTCATAGCCATCTCTCAAATCCCCATTTCTACCTGAAATATGAATTTGATGCCTCTTGAGGCATGCTCACAGCACTTTAGCAAGGGGCTGGAAACAGTTATCACATTATAACACAAAAGCTTGATGATGTATCTCCTTCACAAATTGTAACTTACTCAAGGTTATATATCAAGTTTGTCTTTCCAGTACTTTATATAGGGCCAAGATGGACAGGGAGGCCTGGCGTGCTGTGGTTCATAGAGTCACAAAGAGTTGGACACAACTGAGTGATTGAACTGAACTGAAATGAAGATTATAACTGAAGTTTCAGTAAATATTTGTTCCCTCATTGAAAAAACAGATTAAGGAAAGTTCTCTAGGCAAGAATACTGCAGTTGGCTGCTGTGCCTCCTTCCAGGGGATCTTCTTGACTCAAGAATCAAACCCACATCTCCTGCAGCTCTTGCATTGCAGGTGGATTCTTTACTGCTGAGCCATTAAGGAAGCCCTTAGTTTCCCACATCCTCACACAAGCTGTGTATAATTTTTGCTAGTTTGATGGATTAGAATATCTCAATATTTTGTTTTAATTTATCAGATTGCTAGTAACATGAGTATCTTTTCTTTTTATTATAACTCATTAGCATTTTCTGAGAACTATCTTTTCTAATTTTTTGCCAATTTTTCCATTGGATCTTTGTCACTTGAGTCCATCTCCAGAGGCTGTCTATGTTTTATGGTTAGTCACAATTATTTTTTAAAATTATTTGTGTGGGGCGCCCCTTTCCCCCAGCCACCCCCTGCCTCTCACCTTTTTCAGTCCCAGGGTCCCAGGGAAGGACCCAGCTCTGGGCATAGGTTGACCCCAGCCACTAGGCCTGCTCTGCGGGCCACTTGCCATGCTTTTACTTCCCTCTCTTACATAGCTGTGGCAGCTCAGGGCAAAAACCACATTCCCAGTGAGACGGGGCCAGGGAAGGCAGGGCGGCCCAGGGACCCTGGGTTGCCTGAGTTGTAGAAACTGGTCTTCAGGAGGCAGGGGTCTCCTGCCTGCCGCTCCCCACCACCACCAAGGTGGGGGAAGTGGTGCAGGCATTAGCAGGTGGGACAGGCACAGAGGCTATTATCTTCAGAGTGAAGGCTGTGCAAGAGGCAATGGCCCTGGTAGAGGGAGA
This sequence comes from Neotragus pygmaeus, assembly GCA_006410875.1. Taxonomy (NCBI): domain Eukaryota; kingdom Metazoa; phylum Chordata; class Mammalia; order Artiodactyla; family Bovidae; genus Neotragus; species Neotragus pygmaeus. The sequence goes on from SJYV01022790.1 coordinate 746,096, forward strand.
GGTGGCAGGGATCAGAGAGGAGTTGGGGCTGCTAGTGGAGGACATCATGGAGGTGGTGGAGGTGATGTGTGAAAGGAGCAGAAGGAGAAGCCCAGGGGCTGGAAGAGCCAGGGCAAGGAGCCATCACAGTTCCATCTCAGTACTGGAGGCACTGGAGGCCCTGAAGTTGGAGCTGGGCACTATCATTGCCCGAGCTAGCGGGACCCACACACACCTCAAGTGCAAGATCTGTCAGAGAAGGAAACTCACTGGATCATAGAAAGATCATCATCCTTGGGATCCCTGACTTTTGGGTCAAGCTATTATGAACCACCCACATATGTTGGCCATGATCGGTGACCGAGATAAAGACATGCTTAACCATATGATCAATTTGGAGGTGCAGGAACTGGGCCAGCAGAGATACTGCTGCAAGTTGATGTTTTTCTTTTAGAACAACTCCTACTTCTGGAAGGAAGTGATTGTTAAGGAGTATCACCTTAGCATCATTGGATATATGGTGTCTCACTTGACTCTAGCCCAGTGGTTCTGGGATTATGAACAAGGGAAGTCCTAGGTATAGCCAGGACACCACCAGCCCTAATTTCCTCAACTGGATGTCTGACCACAACTGCCCAAGGTCTAACAGGATTGTTGAGGTCATCAGAGAGAGCTTACAGCCCAATCCTCTGCCCAGCTATATAGGGGAGGAAGGCCCCACTGGAAGAGACCCAGAGATGCTGTTGATGGAGCATCAGAATTTGGCCAAATAGAACAAGAGCCAGGAGGCATTTATAGATAGAGGAGACAGGTGGATGTATCTAAGGGTTCTCTTGCCCAGGGGAGTAATGAGGTAAGGATGGTTGATGATGGGTCAAGTGAGAGGGCCCCACATACCTGGAATGACACTTAGAAAGAGAGACATAAACAAGAAAACAAGTTTGAAAATTACTTATGTGGGATATTTAATTGAAACAAACATGAAATTAAATCTTGTAAACCTTGGTCCTGAGTTTGGCACTTCTTCAGTATGATGAGGATTCCAAGAACTTGTTAGATAAAATTGCTATTATCACTATCACTGTCTTACTCCATCTTTGATGCACCATTTATTGAAAGGAAGTGGAAAAGTAGGCAAAAGAACACTGAATTGAAAGATAATTGCAGGCCCTTGGGTATATGGGTAAGATAACAATTCATTGCTGATTCATATTAAAACTCAGTCCTGTTTAAAAAAAAGCTATCATTAAATTTAATTATCTGATGCACTTTATGAAAATCAAATATATGAAAATCTTTCTCTCAGTCCAAATCTTGCTACACCGAGGACTGTAGCCTGCCAGGCACCTCTGTCCATGGAATTTCCAGGCAAGAATACTGGAGTGGGTTGCCACTCCTTTCTTTAGGGGATATTCCCAACCTAGGGATGAAATCCTTTTCTTCTTCATTGTAGGCAGATTCTTTACCATCTGAGCCACCTTGGAGGCCCAACTTATTATAAAACATAAATTAAGAGAAATTATTCATATTGTAATACAAAGTATACTAATGACTATGATTATATAACTGTAAGATTTAATTTACTAAAGTGTCTGTTTATAAGGGGTAAACCTATTGTATAAGGTAATATGGAACTAAGATTAAACATCATTTCTCCTTCACTTTGGGGCATATTTTTAATACCAAAAAATGGATAAGGATATTCTATATTTTATTATCATTTCAATAATACTATTGAACTCCTGGTTAAAATGTGTGTGAATTCCTGGACTTGAGAAAAAAAGTCTATTTGGTTTTTTCCCCTAAAATATCTATGCAGACACACTGTTGAGTTTTTAGGTACTTGTTATTATTTCTTGTTCATATTATTAATATAATTCTGCCTAGCATGATCCTGAAACTCAGAGTCTATAATGATGGCATGATCTTCTGAATGATCCTAATACTCTATGTCAGTATTTTTGTGCCTGTTCATCACCACAAACAATCAAAACCATAATCTCATGATTTAAAGAAAATGTTCTAGTTTGAAGAAAAAAAAAATGCTGTCTGTTACCCTTGGGGGTGGTTTTGAGATGATGGGTTTAATTATGGCCCATGTGGGTGAGTCTAACATCAGTGGCCGCAGACACATTTAGACTTGTCCTATAACACTACGCATGTCACCCAGACAGCCAAGCCACTGGATTTTTTTCACTCTTATAGGGAATCAAAGGGAAAGTAGATAGGGAAAACCTTAAGATTGTAAAAGTAATTTAAATTTAAAAATCAGGATAATAATAGTAACAAACTATTGGCCTGATAAGGTAGGTATTAAGTAGGTAAAAATTTTAAGATAAAGAAGACTCCAAAGAAATAATTTGCTAAAGGCCATGGGACTCATGAAAGACAGAGACCCACATGTCTGAGCCAGGATTCAAATCTCTGCTTTCACTGCCGCTTATGAATTCTAATCCTAAAGAGAGTTTGATGCAATAAAAATTCATCTCAATCCTAATCTTCACTCAAAATAAACATATACAACTTTTAGGATAAAGAACTATTAAAATGATTTGCATGTCAAACTTTAAGAGCTTCAGTTGTGCTGAAATCCCAAATTTCAAAACAGGTTAGGGGAATCTTTTAAATTTTATTTATTTATACATTTTACATTTTAATAGCAGTATGAGGGAACCAGAAAAGACTTGAAAATGAAATGGTTTGAGTAGTGAGTCAGCACATCTGAACTGTAGCATCTCCACCAGGAATCATGGGGAAAAGAAACCTATGGAAATTACGTTCTTGTGGGTTTCTCTCTACATTTGCTAATTTCTGTCTTTTTTAAGTAATAATATTCTCCCTTTTATGTTAAAAGTTCTAATTATAATTTTGTACTTTTTAATTATTATATTCAGTCATTGACTCTTTCAGTCCATTAATATTTATTGAGGAACTATTTTTAGTTCCTCAGGTACTATTCAAATACACATCAATGAATTAACAGCTTCTCCTCTTTGGGTTAATCTGGTATTATTTGTGTACTGAAAATGGAATCAAGTCACTTCACAATAAAAACAAAATAATAAAGTACAGGGAACAATGGAAAAGAGAAAAATATACTTACTCCAGCCTCTCTAATCCTAAAATTGTCTGTAACAAAGACCAAGGCAAACTTTTTCTCTTCTTACCAACCCATTTTTAATACAGTCTTACAATTTTTGGAATGAGAAAAAGACATGTTAGGGAAAAAAAAAGTCATAATGAAGGGGATCAGAATGAGTACTGTAAACTAGCTGTCACCTACTTAGATAATCTAAATAGAATTTAAGTGACAAAAGCCAAAATTGGTGAGTAATTGCAATTTTCTTTTCCTTCTTTGACTACAGGACCACCAATGCCATGTTCAAACAGAAGGTGAAGAAGATTCAAAATAACAGATGTACCCTGGGTGGGCCCAGCATTTAAAAGCATAGAAAGATCGGCGGAGATAAGGTATAAGTAGACACCTCCCATTTTCTTTTACATTAACCACTGGGTATCATACTGCAGGCTTAGAAGAATATTCGGCCTAGACGGATGCTGAGTAAGGGGGAAGAAATTGGACTGGAAACATGATTCTGCCCCTGCTATACATTGAGAATACAAACAAAGTGAGGGAATCCAGCTGGCCACAAGAATTTTTAAAGCTGACCAGAAGAAAATGGAAAAATTTTATTTGGTAAAAACAATGTTTTAACCAGTCCAAAATCTTATACTCAGGGAACCAAGAAGCAGCCATTTAAAATGATGCTTTCTGTCAGTAAGTTTATTGAATAGGAAGCCTGGCAATCCTGGGTAAAAGTAGACTGTCCATCCAATTAAATTACAGAATATTAAAAAGGTCAAAGTAATATAAAAGTCCTCTAATTCACAGAAAACACTAAAATTCTGATTTCTCATGCTCCTGACAAAGATTATAATCGTGATTTGAAAAGGGTAAAATATTTATCTAGTCCTTTGACAAAGATTGAAATGAGAATGAGATTGGTCACAAATGTAACCTTACAAATGTAATGTGACAACCAGTTTTGAAAAAAAATAAGGCTGAATCAATATATTTATTTCTTTTGTCTCTGCAAGGAGGATTCACAAAATGATTACAACAAAATCATTTATTTTTCAATCTTTTAATATAAGTTTGGAGTTATTTCCTTATGTTCAAAATAATATTCTTTATGTGAAGTCTCCCTAAGCCTCTGTATCATAAGCATCAACTCTTTCTCTATCCCTGGGTCACTTTGTGGTTTTTCTCTTAGAATCTAGTTTACTTTATACATTGCTAAAGACATCCACAAACGGGAGTGCTGTATGTGCATCAAATCTTTCTAAAAAGATATGGGGTAGAAACTGCACTGAGTGCAAAATAATTGTGTGACTTTGTTTGCAATAAACATTTAAAATGACCGACTTTCTCATAAATACACTAAGTAGGATGATCTATGAGATTTCTAATTTATTCTTGTTTAAAATTTAACCATGCTTTTTTAAAGCATATCAATTTTGTTAATACCATGTAATTAAAACATGTCAGTGCACAGCAAGTTTTAGTCTAAATTAATGACTATGAGAATTATTTTAATTAAATAACCAATTATAGAAAAATCGCAAGCATGAGAGCTGACATTTAAATGAATTTCATTTAAATTGCTTCTTAACATTGTCCCATCTAGGACACTAATGCAAAATGAACTATTGTATCAACTTAGATTATCACTATTTTTGTATGCACATAATGTATTCATATTCAATCACTGGAACTGAGCAGAATATTTGGTATCGATCTGAAACTTCTGTTAATAAAAACACAACAGAATGAGCTAAAGTGAAAACAAACCATCTTTCTTTTTTTCCTTCTCTTTTTATTTTTTTTAATAGGCGCTTCTAAATGCTATTATCATTCTCATAGGAAAAAATGTTTATATATTTGGGAATTATGTCTAATTAAATAAGTCGATTTGAAGTTGACTTGTAAGAGAATGTATATACATGACTTCAATGCCCTGCACATAGTGGTGGGCTCAATAAATGCTGCTTATCAGTGGTAATATAAGTATTTCTTTGTCTTGTCTTTTTTTCAGGTATGCTGGTTAGGCACATGGCTTCCTCTTGAAAACTGGTTATTTCCAGACCTTACTAGATTAGGAGGTTATCTGTCCTGTGAGAATCTAGCTGGATATCTGTTTATAGTTTTGTTTCTATATAACTGAAGCAGTACAATGTCATTATCTTTACTTAAATTATTTCCATTTTTAATATTATGAAATTAAGTTTTTACTGTTCATTTCATATCCTTCCAGAAAAAAAAAATTTACTTAAAAAGGCTAAGCAATTTAATATAACCTTCCCCACTAAAAATGTTTAACTTCATAGTATTGTTTCTGGTAAAAGAGAAGAATGTTTGAACACAAGGTATGTGTGGCTGAGACGCTTCAGTCCTGTCTGACTTGTTTGTGACCCTATGGGTTGTAGCCCGTCAGGCTCCTCTGTCCATGGGATTCTCCAAGCAAAACTATTGAAGTAGGTTACCATGTCCTCCTCTAGAGGAGCTTCCTGATCCAGGGATCAAACCGTGTAACTTATGCTTAACCTGAATTGGCAGGCGGGTTCTTTACCACTAGCACCACCTTGGAAGTATCAAACACAAGGATGCTGCTGCTGCTGCTGCTAAGTCGCTTCAGTCGTGTCCGACCCTGTGCAACCACATAGACGACAGCCCACCAGGCTCTCCCGTCCCTGGGATTCTCCAGGCAAGAACACTGGAGTGGGTTGCCATTTCCTTCTCCAATGCATGAAAGTGAAAAGGGAAAGTGAAGTCACTCAGTCTTATCTGACTCTTCACGACCCCATGGACTGCAGCCCACCAGGCTTCTCTGTCCATGGGATTTTCCAGGCAAGAGTACTGGAATGGGGGGCCATTGCCTTCTCCGAAACACAAGGCAGTTTATCCTAATTGTACTACTTTACAAAGGAAATACAAAAGTTCGTCATTGGAGTGGATTATAAAGCAGTGGGGAAGGAGGAGAGTCCGTGAAGGAGATTCCTAGATGTTAAGGGGGAAACAACTTTACCAGTTTGAAATACCTCTGACGATATCATCAGGTGTGTGACTCACAGAAACAGGCCCAAGGATGATTTCCATAGGAGCTTTTGTAGCCATTTCTCTGAAATTGTCATCAAGTCCCCTAGCTTCCGTTTTCAGGGCATCAGGCAAGGAACCACAGAGAGAGCTAAAGTTTTGTCCACGTAGAAACTGAAGTTAAAAATATTTTGATTCATTGTCAAGTTATCAATAAGGTTGTAAAGGAGATGTTTTATTCATGTATACTTATCACTCTTCTGTTTGCAGTCAAATCGCACATTATGACAGAATTTGTGAATCTAAATGGACCATTAATGCCCTTTCAATTTATTTTTTCTAAGATGAATTTCATGCATCCCTTTGGGGAGAAAGCCTTATTTACTTAATAGTTTGTAAGCCATAGTAAAAGGTGCTTTCTCCATGTTTTGCTAGAAAAAAGAAATAACCTGTACTTAGATTTGACTAGTTAATTGTTCTTCTTCATTGGAATGCACTAGGGCATGTGGTTTAATTATTATGTTCATATTTGTAGACTTCACTTTTTTAATCATCAAAGATTATTTAATATCAAAAAAAGGAATGTTTTTCTACATAATTCCTCTTGCTATCACTTTAAAAATAAAGAAGACAAGAGAAGGCTACTGCATTTGTTGTTCATTGATTAACCAGTAATGTTATGTATAAATAATGTATCTGACAGTATGGCAGCTCACTTGGGACATTATGCCATTTACTACAAAATAGGAGGCAACATACAACTGAGCAGTGAGAACAAATTAAACATCTTTCCTTGGTAACTTTAGCATTTTTATTAGGTGATAAACATCACAGTGAGAGGAAAGCAGATGTAGTTATTTCAGTAATATTAACCTTAATCGAAAGCTCACATGACATACAATGTAATACGTATGCATTATAAAATTTTGTCTAGTAACAACGGAAACCAAATTTTCCAAGGTCATTATGAGATGATATCTGTAAAAATTAATGACTATCTTGTGTGAAATTTCATCTATTGCTACTGAATTATCTTATTACTATTGATGAAAAAATTTCAACATAAATCTAGTGTCATATAAGCATGAAAAATACCTAAGTATTTTCAATGCTGTGTTACTTTTGTCTTAGGAAATCTGTTTTATAGTGTTGTTTGCTGCTGCTGCTGCTAAGTCACTTCAGTCGTGTCTGACTCTGTGCGACCCTATAGATGGCAGCCCACCAGGCTCTGCTGTCCTTGGGATTCTCCAGGCAAAAACATTGGAGTGGGTTGCCATTTCCTTCTCCAATGCATGAAAGTGAAAAGTGAAAGTCAAGTCACTCAGTCATGTCTGACTCTTTGCGACCCCATGGAGTGCAGCCTACCAGGCTCCTCCGTCCATGGGATTTTCCAGGCAAGAGTACTGGAGTTGGGTGCCATTGCCTTCTCTGATAGTGTTGTTTGACTATGTGTGAATTTCTTTCCTTCGGGTTTCTGTTCTCAAAATCTTCTCTTTTAGAAGCATCTGAATAGTGAATAAAGTTAAGAGCAGTTGTGTAATTAGCAATCAACCTCCATCTTTCCTCCTTTCTTGCTTTAGTCCATCATTTACTCATGCAGATACAGAGATAAAAATGTGTCCTTAAAGGAATTTGCAACTGAGTGATTGAGGACAACTGTTAAAGTCCATTTAAAATACAGGAAGCATTTTACAAGAAATCCCTGCTTCTTTTCATGCAGAAGTATTTCTGTGTGCTTACCATGTGTCAGGCACTGTTCAGAGATCTTTAATACAGCAGTGAACAAAACAAAGATTCTGCCTCACATCATGTTTATATTCTAATAGGAGGAAATAGTCTGTAAACAATAAATATAATAAATACATAATTTTATTGCATATTGTAAGGTGAAAATGCTTTTTAAGAACAAAAAGAATTTGTGCCCCAATGTTCATTGCAACACTGTTTACAGTAGCCAGGACCTGGAAGCAACCTAAATGTCCATGGAGAGATGGATGAATAAAGAAGATGTGGTACATACATACAATGGAATATTGTTTAGCCATAAAAGGAACAAAGCTGGGTCATTTATAGTGATGTGGATGGCTCTAGAGTCTATCAAACAGAGTGAATTAAGTCAGAAAGAATAAAACAAATATCATATCTTAACACATACATGTGGAATCTAGAAAAATGGTAGAGATAAACGTATTTGCAAGGCAGGAAGAGAGATGCAGATGGAGAGAACATGTGGACCTGGGTGGGGAAAGGGGAAGGTGGAGTGAAATGGGACAGCAGCATTAATACATACACACTACCATGTGTAAAATAGATAGCTAGTGGGAAGCTGCTGTATAGTGCAGGAATCTCAGTTTGGTACTCTGTGTTGACCTAGAAGGATGGGATGGGAGTGTGGAAGGGAAGTTCAAGAGGGAGGGGATATATGTATACATAAAGCTTTGTCATACAGCAGAAACTAACACAACACTGTAAAGCAATTATACTCCACACACACACACAAAGAGTTAAGTCAGAGATCTAAAAAAAGGAAGAAAAAAAAAAAAGTAGTGAGGTAAGGAGAGTGGAGTGGGCAGTCATAAAAGTAGTTGTCAGAACAGGTCTTGTTAACAAGAGATTGTCTGAACAAAGATTGGAGATGGGAGGTTAATGTTATCTGGGAGAAGAGTAAACCAGATGGAGGGCACAACCAGTCAGTTCAGTTTCAGTTCAGTTCAGTTGCTCAGTCGTGTCCGACTCTTTGCGACCCCATGAATCGCAGCACGCCAGGCCTCCCTGTCCATCACCAACTCCCAGAGTTCACTCAGACTCATGTCCATCGAGTCAGAGATGTCACCTAGCCATCTCATCCTCTGTCATCCCCTTCTCCTGCCCCCAATTCCTCCCAGCATCAGGGTCTTTTCCAATGAGTAAACTCTTTGCATGAGGTGGCCAAAGTACTGGAGTTTCAGCTTTAGCATCAGTCCTTCCAAAGAAATCCCAGGGTTGATCTCCTTCAGAACGGACTGGTTGGATCTCCTTGCAGTCCAAGAGACTCTCAAGAATCTTCTCCAACACCACAGTTCAAAAGAATCAATCCTTCGGCGCTCAGCCTTCTTCACAGTCCAACTCTCACATCCATACATGACCACAGGAAAAACCATAGCTTTGACTAGACGGACCTTAGTCGGCAAAGTAATGTCTCTACTTTTGAATATGCTATCTAGGTTGGTCATAACTTTTCAGAGAAGGTTCAGAGAGGAGTGGGGATGCCAGGTTTCATGGGCCATTGTAAGGAACAAGGCCTTTGTAAGAAACGGGGATCCATTTTGGGGTTGTGAGCATGGGATCACCATGATCTGACTTGTGTTTTACAGGATCACTCAGTCTTCTGTGTTAGGAATTCCCTGATTTGTTAGGAGATCAAGAGGAAAAGCAATGAGACCAGATAGAAACTATTACAGTTTATCAGGCAGGAAATTAGAGCAGCTCATCAGGGAGGTAGCAGTGGAGGTGTGAAAAGTGACTGAATTCTTGAAATATTTTTGAAGATAAATTTGAAAGGATTTCCTGACTCACTGAAAATAAGATGAGAGTGAGAGAATGGAGGTGAGAATAAATTCAAGGGTTTTAGCCTAAATACCTAGAAGCATAGAGTTACCATCACTTGCTAGGTCAGCAGGCAGCAAGAGTTCCGAATTGGACCTGTGGTGTTTGAGCTATCTCTGTATGGCCCAGTGGAAATGTTGGGGAGGCAGTTGAACTTATGAGTCTGGAGAGAGTTATGGAATGGAAACAGAAATCTGGAAGTCTTTGGCATCTAACAATTGCATTGTGTGCAACTGTGTCCAACTCTTTACATCTAGATGATATATAAATCTGTGAAACTGGAGTTACTGAATGTGTGTAGATGAAGAAGCGATGAGTCCAAACATCTTCGCTTCATCCTTCCAAGTCCTGAGGAAAGGAATCAGCACAGAGGAAGGCTAGCAGACGGAAGGAAAACCTGTTCACTGTAGAGAAAGCCACCGGAGGAAAGCGTATCAAGATAGACAGAGTGAGTGATTATGTCAAATGCAGCTAATAGTTCAGGGAGATGGAAGCTGAGAACTGACCACCAGCTTTAGCAACCTGGCCTCTAACCAAGCGGCATCGCTAGATGAAAGTCAGATCAATCATCAAAGTGAGTTTAAGAGAGAATGGAAGAAGAGAAGTTGGATGTTTACTTGCTGATGGTAATGATCGAGTAGAGAATGAAACACTAAGGAAGCAGAGGGAGGGTTCTAGAGTGTCATTCAGATGGGAGAGGGGTGGGATGTAGGCACTGGGGCAGGGCTGGCTCTAGACAGAAGCAGGGTGTGGAGATGAAGATGCCCATAGGTGGTCAATGTGGTGAAGTATAAGGAAGCTTCCTTTTGATTGCTTTCATCCTTTCAGCAAAGTAAGGTCTAAATTGTAGCTCTACCTGCAGATGCTTTTCAAAGCACTTGACCACCAGAACAGCCCACTGGTGTGGTTCAGGTAAAGAAAGGATGAGAGAGTCAGCAAGGGTGTTAGCAGACAGAGGAGAGTGTGTCTACAGGGTGATAATAACTCAGGTTTGCACAGCACTTTATTATTCACAACATGTTATTACATCCATTTTACCATTTAATCTTCACAACAGCCTTTTCAAGATCATCAGTGCTCCTAGTTTACAAAAGTTAAGCTTCAGAAAACATTGCCTGGGAGATACAAACTATCGGTGTATGATAGGTTCAAGTATATATTGTACAACACAGGGAATATAGCCATTGTTTGTAACAACTGCAAATGAAAGTAATTTTTTAATGATATTTATTTGAATAATTGTAAAAAAAAAAAAAACCCCATTGGCCAACAAATAGGCAACTGTTATCTAAACTTCTAGAAAGAATTCTTCCAAAAATACCTATTAAAATTGTTTAGATGTTGATCATCTAGTCATCATTGACTAGACAAGATGACTCATTCTTAAGATGAAAATGGAAAAGTATTACAAAATAGGAAGATATTGTTATTATAATTCATCTTTATTCTGTTTCACTGATATTGTTTCTTTGACTAATGTATTCAAATAGCTTTGAGAGTTTTATTTCACAGCAAGAGAGGAGGAAAAGAGTGACCGTCCTTGGGGAAATGTTTTAAAGGGTTCCTTCTGAGATGTTGCCAAGAATTAAGCATAGAAATACCAAATACCGAGAGGTGGCTGATGAAGAGTCAAGAAAAAAAATGAGTAAATAGTTTTCTAAGAAGCCTCTCCACACTATCCCACAGACTTGTAGTTGCCAAGGGGGAGAGAAGTGGGGAGGGAAGGGCTGGGAGTCTGGAATTTGCAGATATAGATTATTATACACAGGATGGATAAACAACAAGGTATGTTCAGGAAAGTATGTTCAATGTCCTGTGATAAACTGTAATGAAAAACAATAGGAAAAAAAAGATTGTCTATATGTGTATAACTGAGTCAGTTTGCTGTACAGCAGAGGTTGGGACTACATCGTACATAAAAGTGAAGTCGCTCAGTCGTGTCCGACTCTTTGCGACCCCATGGACTGTAGCCTACCAGGCTCCTCTGTCCATGGAATTTTCCAGGCAAGAGTACTGGAGAGGGTTGCCTTTTCCTTCTCCAGGAGATCTTCCCGACCCAGAGATCGAACTCAGGTCTCCTACATTGTAGGCTTTACCGTCTGAGCCACCAGGGAAGTTATTGTACATAAACTATGCTTCAATCAAAAAAAATAAAATTAAAAATAATAAAGCCCAAGAAAGTAGCAGTGATGTGACTCACATTCCTTCTGACTCTCTTCTGAATTCAGCTGTGATGATAAAGCTGATCATTTTTTTCATTTTTTTCTTCATTTTTCCTTTATCCCATCCTAGTAGATTTTGTTATTTAAGGAAGAGAGAGATAATCCCAACAATCTTGAGTATAACATTGATAAAATAATACAATCTTGAGTATAACATTGATAAAATAATACTCCTTACCAGAGGAAAGTATTCAATAAACTATTGATAAAAAACGATCAATAAATTTAAGAACTTTTAAAGAATTCCCCCACCCTACCACTACACCAATAGTACCTGGTTCCCTTCCTTGTACTCAGCTAGGATTTTCTTCTCTTCAATCAGTCCCCCAGTACTGAGCATTCTCCTTAGTGCAATGCTCCACAGGTTGCAAAGTGCATTCATACCATTAACTCATTTCATTCTTGCCACAGCACAGTAACCACAGTTTAACTATCTAGATCCCCAGTTAGTGCATGTGAGTGAGTGAATAAACCACAGGTGCCCTGTTCATCACAATGGCACCCCACTCCAGTACTCTTGCCTAGAAAATCCCATGGATGGAGGAGCCTGGTAGGCTGCAGTCCATGGGGTCACTAAGAGTCGGGCATGACTGAACGACTTCACTTTCACTTTTCACTTTCATGCACTGGAGAAGGAAATGGCAACCCACTCCAGTATTCTTGCCTGGAGAATCCCAGGGACAGAGGAGCCTAGTGGGCTGCCGTCTATGGGGTCGCACAGAGTCAGACACGACTGAAGCAACTTAGCAGCAGCAGCAGCCCTGTTCATCAGTACACAGCTGTGAGGATGCCTGAGCGAGGAGAGGTTTACCCAACAGTGAGTAGAAATGCATAATTAGGTAAATGTCATTCCCATTCTACAGATGACAAGACTAAAGCTCTAAGGCTTTAGAGCTGTAAGTGGCATTTGGAAGCCAAGCCTTGTGACTTTTCACCGAGTATTATTTTCACATATGCTGAGTCTCTGCACACTCTAAGCCCTTACCCTTTCTGCAAAAGACTGGAGGTCTGCAAGAAAACCATCATGTGAAGTAGGGGTGCCTAGTTTAAATTGCATTTAGAAATAAGGTTATGTGGTAGGTTATGGTATCATACTGTACATTAAATGACTGTATGTTCTGTTATACTTCTTAAAATGTAATTAAATAGAGTTTTTACTAGCAAAATATAAGTGTATGTATATATTATGGAAAGGGTTAGATGATTTATTACCCTTGGAAATCATTTGCATAGGTGTGATGTTATGACAAATCAGTCTTATTATACAATTAACATAACTTTAAGAAAGTTTTTTAAAACTTTCGGTTAATAGAATTACCCCTTTTAATCTCACAAAAGAGATAGATAGTTCTTTCTTAGGTTAAAGTACAGTATGATTTTGTACTAACTCCTCTTGTAATTCTTTCTAAAAATATGTTAATCATTTTTTATATTACCTAAGGATAAAAAGCTAGCTAGTATCTAAAATTATTTTTTAAATATATGAATTGTACTTTTGCTTACACTATTTACAAAGTAAATCCCTGTCAGTGTTTCCTACTGGAATTGCAGATTTTGAAAATTTAAAATTTGCATTTACATCAGTCACTAGATGAAGTATAATAGACCAATGAAATGGAAATGCAATCACAAAAATCTTTACGCTATCTTTTTAAAAATAGAGATGTTAAACCAAGCATAGTGCACTATTCTTCTTTTAAAGTATAGCCCAAATGTGGTAATTTTTCATCGTTCTTTCAGCATTTCAGCTTGCCTTCTATTGATCACTTATTGATCATTGACAACAGCTAACAGGGACTCTACATAGATGTGTCATCTACAGGGCCAATGTGACTTCTTCATGTTAGGTGTAGTTTCAGATCCTACCACTTGATGGCAGAGCCTGTAAAATTCAGTCAAGAAAGGGGGAAAGCAAATTCCAAAGTGCACAGAATCCTTATTGGAAATTCAGGGGCTTTAGACCTGTGGGTCCCTACATATTTCACTTCAAGGATTCAGAATCAAGAGGCAACTCAGAGCAGTGTGGAGTTGATGGGGTGCACATGTGTGCCAGCTGAGGAGTAAGACAGTGCCAGGAAGACACATAGAGAAAACCAAGGAAGAGAGGACAGCGAGTGGAATTGGGAAGAATAGATACGGAATTCAGCTACAGGTCATGAAATGACATTAACAGTGAAATAATGAGCGTGGAACAGTCTGTGTCTTACATTTATGATGAAGCTTTATGATGAAGCCATCTATACATGGAAGAGAGAAACAATTTGATCTCCACATGGCTATCTATACCACTTTGTCTTTCATATGTAGTACACATATATATGTACATTAGCTCCTGATGACTCAGATAGTAAAGAATCTACCTGCAATGCAGGAGATTTGGGTTCCAGCTCTGGGCTGGGAAGATCCCCTGGCGAGAGGATTGGCTACCCACTCCAGCATTCTTGCCTGGGAGAATCCCTTGGGCAGAGGAGGCTGGCAGGCTACAGTTCATGGGATCACAAAAGAGTTGGACATGACTGAGCACACAGATACGTACATATATATATATGTATACATACACATACCTATATGTATATATACATATTAGTTACCTAGGGCTGTTATAATAAACTACGACAAAGCAGCAGAAGTGTATTGATGCTCTCACAGTAGTTTAGAAACCAAAATTCCCAAATCAAAATGTCATCAGGGTTTTGGCACCTTCCAGAGGCTCTGAGGAAGTCTCTTCCCTAGCTTCTGTTGACTGTCAGCAATCTCTGGTGATCTTTGACTTATGGCCACATTACTCCAATTTCACCTCTGTTTTCACAAAACGTTTTTCCTGTGTCTCTGTGTCTCAAATTTCCCTCTGCCTTTCTCCTATAAGGATGCCTGCCATTGGATTTAGGGCCCACTTCAAATCCTGGATAATCTTGTTTCATGATTCTTAACTAACTACATCTGCAAAGACCCTTTTCCCAAATAAGTTGACATTCACAGGTTCTGAGTTGGGCTCCCCAGTTCAACCAGTATATATATATATAGTTTGCTGTGCTGCATTGAGTCGCTCAGTCATATCTGACTGCTTGCGACCCCATGGACTGTAGCCCACCAGGCTCCTCTGTCCATGGGTTTCTCCAGGAAAGAATACTGATATGGGTAGCCTTTCCCTTCTTCAGGGAACCTTCCCAACCGAGGGATTGAAGCAGGTCTCCCGCATTGCAAGTGGATTCTTTACCATGTGAGTCAACAGGGAAGCCCAAGAATATTGGAGTGGGTAGCCTATCCCTTCTCCAGGAGGTCTTCCTGACCCAGGAATCAAACCGGGGTCTCCTGCATTGCAGGTGAACTCTTCAACAACTGAGCTATCAGGGAAATCCATATATATATATATATATATAATATGTATAATATATAAAATACACATATATACATATGGATATAGTAGTATAAATACTACTAGTATATATACAGAAACATATATATACAAATATATACTTACATATGCAACAGTGGGTTATATCTTTTTATAAAGAGAGATTATATTTTATGTATTTTAAGAATAGTTATGCCTTTTATAATATACTATATCATGAAGTATGTACAGGGCTATATTTATTTGGAGAGCTACTTTGGAAGTGAAAAAGTCTCCATTCCAAGAATTTATAGTTTTTGTTGGTTTGTTTTGTTGTTTCTCCCACCATTAAAATAACTCTTACTCAGCAGAATTAGAGATAAAGAAAAATAAAAAACAGAAAGGTTTGAACTAGATGTCATTTTATTTGAGTCTTTAAAAATTCCTTCCCCTGTCCAGTTGTGGAGGGCAGACTCTAAAACTCTCTCAGTCATCCTCAGTTCAGTTTAGTTGCTCAGTGGTGTCTGATTATTTGTGACCCTGTGGACTGCAGCACATCAGGCTTCCCTGAACATCACCAACTCCTGGAGCTTGATCAAATTCATGTCAATTGAGTCAGTGATGCCATCCAACTGTCTCATCTTCTGTTGTCCCCTTCTTCTCCCACCTTCAATCTTTTCCAACATCAGGGTCTTTTCCAATAAGTCAGTACTTCACATCAGGTAGCCAAAGTATTGGAGTTTCAGCTTCAACATCAGTCATTCAGCTCTTGAAAGTCCCTTGCACATTCTTCTTCATTGTCCTTCTTTGAGGTTAAAATGAAACCTGACCTTTTCCAGTCCTGTGGCCACTGCTGAGTTTTCCAAATTCACTGGCATATTGTATGCAGCACTTTCATAGCATTATCCTAGGATTTGAAATAGCTCAGCTGGAATTCCATCACCTCCACTAGCTTTGTTTGTAGTTATGAATCCTAAAGCCCTCTTGAGTTTGCATTCCAGCATGTCTGGCTCTAGGTGAGTGATTCCACCATCATGGTTATCTGGGTTATAAAGATTTTTTTTTTTATAGTTCTTCTGTATATTCTTGCCCCTTCTTCTTAATATCTTCTGGTCCATACCATTTCTGTTTTTTATGTTACCATCTTTTCATGAAATGTTCCCTTGGTATCTCTAATTTTATTGAAGAGATCTCTAGTCTTTCCCATTCTATTGTTTTCCTCTATTTCTTTGCACTGATCATTAAGGAAGGCTTTCTTATTTCTCCTTGCTATTCTTTGGAACTCAGCATTCAAATGGGTATATTTTTCCTTTTCTCCTTTGCCTTTAGCTTCTCTTCTTTTCTCAGCTATTTGTAAGGCCTCCTCAGACAACCATTTTGCCTTTTTGCATTTCTTTTTTTGGAAATGGTCTTGATCACTGCGTTCTCTACAAAGTCATAAACCTCTGTCCATAGTTCTTAAGGCACTCTGTTTATCAGATCTAATTCCTTGGATCTTTGTCACTTCCACTCTATGATCATAAGGGATTTGATTTAGGTCATACTTGAATGGTCTAGTAGCTTTCCCTACTTTCTTCAATTTAAGTCTGAATTTGGCAATAAGGAGCTCATGGTCTGAGCTACAGACTCAGTCTTATTTTTGCTGACTGTATAGAGATTCTCCATCTTTGACTGCAAAGAATATGAGCAATCTGATTTCAGTGTTGACCATCTGGTGATGTCCATGTGTAGACTCTTCTCTTGTGTTGTTGGAAGAGGATGTTTGCTATGACCAGTGTGTTCTCTTAGCAATACTGTTAGCCTTTACCCTGCTTCATTTTGTACTCCAGGACCAAATTTGACTGTTACTCCAGGTATCTCTTGACTTTCTACTTTTGCATTCCAGTTCCCTATGATGAAAAGCACATGTGTTTTGGGTACTACTTCTAGAAGTTCTTGTAGGTCTTCATAGAACCATTCAACTTCAGCTTCTTTGGCAACCACTAAGGCTGAAGAAGCTCAGTCATCCTACCTCCTGATTTTCAGACACTGTATAACCCTCCTCCTTCAAGTGTGGGTGGAGCTAGGAACTCACTTCTGATGAACAGAGTGCGGCCAGGTTGATTGACTGCACTTCTGATGTTTGATCACAAAAAGCCTATGGTTTCCATAATAGGAAAGAATATGAAAAAGAATGTGTGTGTGTGTATATCATGGAAGCAATTGCCTCTCAAGCAGCAGGGAAGTAAGGGAGGCCTCCTTCCAACAACCAACTGAAGCCCTCTATGCAATAGCCCTGGAGGAACCAACTCCCACCAGTGAGCTTAGACATGCCTCTTCCTGGGAATCTTAGCAGGTGATGAAACTTCTGACACATTGATTACAGCTTTGGAACAGATAAGGACCCAGAAGCACCTGGCTAAGTCATACCTGATACCTGACCCACAGAAACTGGGGAATTGGAAATGTTTGTTACTTTTCTGTGATGTTAACTGTTCCATAAGAGTGAAGTAGTTCAAGTATTTTAGCAATGAAAGTCATTTGTTGATCTCTTTATTGTGCCTCTCTTCAACAAACTTGTCAATACATTGAAATTAATATTACTTCTTAATTATTGTGACCATAGCTCTCATTGTTTGATAGTGATCTAGATTGATTATACTTCTGTTATAATCCTAAAATATTATAAATTATGTATTTGATGGGTAATTACTAAGAACAGGGCAAATTTGTATTGAAAATACAATTCTTAAAGAGCCAATGGTGTGATTTCTCATATCNGTGTTGACCATCTGGTGATGTCCATGTGTAGACTCTTCTCTTGTGTTGTTGGAAGAGGATGTTTGCTATGACCAGTGTGTTCTCTTAGCAATACTGTTAGCCTTTACCCTGCTTCATTTTGTACTCCAGGACCAAATTTGACTGTTACTCCAGGTATCTCTTGACTTTCTACTTTTGCATTCCAGTTCCCTATGATGAAAAGCACATGTGTTTTGGGTACTACTTCTAGAAGTTCTTGTAGGTCTTCATAGAACCATTCAACTTCAGCTTCTTTGGCAACCACTAAGGCTGAAGAAGCTCAGTCATCCTACCTCCTGATTTTCAGACACTGTATAACCCTCCTCCTTCAAGTGTGGGTGGAGCTAGGAACTCACTTCTGATGAACAGAGTGCGGCCAGGTTGATTGACTGCACTTCTGATGTTTGATCACAAAAAGCCTATGGTTTCCATAATAGGAAAGAATATGAAAAAGAATGTGTGTGTGTGTATATCATGGAAGCAATTGCCTCTCAAGCAGCAGGGAAGTAAGGGAGGCCTCCTTCCAACAACCAACTGAAGCCCTCTATGCAATAGCCCTGGAGGAACCAATTCCCACCAGTGAGCTTAGACATGCCTCTTCCTGGGAATCTTAGCAGGTGATGAAACTTCTGACACATTGATTACAGCTTTGGAACAGACAAGGACCCAGAAGCACCTGGCTAAGTCATACCTGATACCTGACCCACAGAAACTGGGGAATTGGAAATGTTTGTTACTTTTCTGTGATGTTAACTGTTCCATAAGAGTGAAGTAGTTCAAGTATTTTAGCAATGAAAGTCATTTGTTGATCTCTTTATTGTGCCTCTCTTCAACAAACTTGTCAATACATTGAAATTAATATTACTTCTTAATTATTGTGACCATAGCTCTCATTGTTTGATAGTGATCTAGATTGATTATACTTCTGTTATAATCCTAAAATATTATAAATTATGTATTTGATGGGTAATTACTAAGAACAGGGCAAATTTGTATTGAAAATACAATTCTTAAAGAGCCAATGGTGTGATTTCTCATATCTGTGGATGACTATTGCATTTCATGTGTGATAATGTTAATTGTTGTTGTTCAGTCACTCAGTCATGTTTGACTCTTTGCAACCTGGACCACAGCACACCAGGCTTCCCTGTCCTTCACTATCTCCCAGAGTTTGCTCAAATTCACGTCCATTGAGTCAGTGATGCCATCCAACCATCTCATCCTCTGTCATCCGCTTCTCCTCGTGCTTTCAATCTTTCCCAGCATCAGGGTCTTTTCCAGTGA
Source organism: Neotragus pygmaeus (assembly GCA_006410875.1). Classification (NCBI taxonomy): domain Eukaryota; kingdom Metazoa; phylum Chordata; class Mammalia; order Artiodactyla; family Bovidae; genus Neotragus; species Neotragus pygmaeus. Next base: position 765,372 of record SJYV01022790.1, read on the forward strand.
GTTGTCTCTTCACATCCNTCTCCCAGAGTTTGCTCAAATTCACGTCCATTGAGTCAGTGATGCCATCCAACCATCTCATCCTCTGTCATCCGCTTCTCCTCGTGCTTTCAATCTTTCCCAGCATCAGGGTCTTTTCCAGTGAGTTGTCTCTTCACATCCAGTGGCCAAAGTATTCAAGTTTTGGCTTCATTATCAGTCCTTCCCATGAATATTCCGGACTGATTTCCTTTAGGATTTACTGGTTTGATCATATTTATGAGTAAAAGCATTATGAACTTTGCTTATTTATCTACATAAAGAAGTAGATGGGAATGGATGCTTAAAGTTTAGGACCAGCTAAATATTATGTTGGGCCCAGTGCAAAATAAAAATGTGGGCCCTTATTCATAAAGCAGGAAAAAAACGGTGGTAAATGTGTTAACAATATAATTTTTAATTTATTCCAGACTTTATTTTGATATATCATGATATTTTTTATTTGCTGTTTAATGTTATTCTAAGTAAAGGCATTGAAATTCTAAAGTATTACCATGACTTTTACCATTCTTCTTTATAATATGCAAAGGTAATTTTACATACAAATATAGAAACATTTCACTTGTAAGCTGAACCACCTGAATTATACAATTTGTATTTTGTAGCTCATAAGTATTTATATATTTTATTCTTACAAGAGTAGTGGAAAAGCTATACAAATTAGCAACTGTTACTGTTTTGCTGTTTGGTTTTGATATATATGTGTTTTACCTTTGGTGTACCAGGGAAGAAGGAAAGATTGAAAGGAAAAGCAAACTCTGGCTTGCTCTATCTTTCCCTTTGCTTCAGTGTCATTTTGTTAAGACAAGTTGGTGTGCTTGACACAAGGTTAGGCCAAACAAACTGAAGTATCTGTTGGAAGAAGAAGAAGGTTTATTGCAAGGTCATGCAAAGACACGAGGTGGCTCATGTTCTGAAAAGCCTTTAGTTCCCCAAAGATTTTGGCAAAGTAGTCTTAAAGGGCAGGTTAGGATGAGGGGTTGGTCACAGAGTTTGGGATCAGTTTGCACACCATTCTCTAATTGGCTGGTGGTGAGGCAGCAGGGTGGCGTTCTTAAGCTCTAGGAGGCCTGNCCCCAAAGATTTTGGCAAAGTAGTCTTAAAGGGCAGGTTAGGATGAGGGGTTGGTCACAGAGTTTGGGATCAGTTTGCACACCATTCTCTAATTGGCTGGTGGTGAGGCAGCAGGGTGGCGTTCTTAAGCTCTAGGAGGCCTGAGGCTATGTGCTCATGGTCATCAAGCAGCTCCTCGATTTGGCTGAGGAAAGGCAGGGGCTTCTCATCTGAAAAACAACTCAGGAAATCTGCATCAAACACTATTATCTAAATACTTCAGAAAGGAACTAGGCCAAAGGATATGGGGAAAGGACTGTCCTGGCAGGTCCCATAGAGCCCTTCCTGGCTATAATTTTTAGCACAAACAGTTGGTCACTATAGAGAAATAACTCAAATAGGAGTAGATATGTTAGGGTTCCTTAGTCCTTTGCATTTGTTAAAATGTCTTTTTTTAAATCTTCTTTCTTTTTGTGAAGCAAGTTCTGATTCAAATGCAAAGTGTGTCCTCTTAAAGCCATCAATGGCCTCCATTTATTCAGTTGTCCTGTGACACACTTACCTGTAGTTATTTTGTTTTGCTGCATTCTCAGGTGTTGCAGTTTCACCAGTGGCCATGGCAACACAAACACAATTTGAAAAATGGCCATAGGAATGGTAGACACACATACTGTGTGTGTATCTCCTCTACTCATATTCACATGTTATTCTTCCATCAGATGTCATTTGTAAAACACAAGTTCAAAGATTAAACTATTAAAATTTTCAAAACATTACCAACAGAAGCAATAAACCACAAATGGGACTCTCCTGAGCATTGGACCTTGTGCTACTGTATGGGTTTTTCCTGAAAAACATCTACTTCTACTTCATTGACTACACTAAAGCCTTTGACTGCATGCATCACAACAAACTGTGGAAATCTTAAAGAGATGGGAATACCATACCACCTTACCTGCCTCCTGAGAAACCTGTATGCAAGCCAAGAAGTAACATTTAGAACTGGAGATGAAACAATAGACTGGTTCCAAAATGGGAAAGGAGTATATCAAGGTTGAATATTGTCACCCTGCTTATTTAGCTAATAGCAGAAAGTGAAGAGGAACTAAAGAACCTCTTGATGAAAGTGAAAGAGGAGGGTGGAAAAGCTGGCTTAAAACTCAACATTCAAAAAATGAAGATTATGGCATCTGGTTCCATCACTTCATGGCAAATAGATGGGGGAAAAATGGAAACAATGACATATTTTTTTTTTTTTTTTTTTTGCTGGTGGGGGGGCGCTCCAAAATCACTGGCTGGTGACTGCAGCCACGAAATTAAAAGACTCTTGCTCCTTGGAAGAAAAGCTATGACTAATCTAGACAGCATATTTAAAAGCAGACACATCACTTCACTCACAAAAGTCTATATAGTCAGAGTTATAGTTTTTCCAGTAGTCATGGATGGATGTGAGAGCTGGACCATAAGGAACAAGAATTGATGCTTTCGAACTGTGTTGCTGGAGAAGACTCTTGAGAGTTCCTTGGACTGCAAGGAGTTCAAACCAGTCAGTCTTAAAGGAATTCAACCCTGAATATTCATTGGAAGGACTGATGCTGTAGCTGAAGCTCCAATACTTTGGCCACCTGATGTGAAGAGCCAACTCACTGGAAAAGACCCTGATGCTGGAGAAGATTGAGGGAAGGAGGAGAAGGGGGTGACAGAAGATAAGATGATTGGATGGTATCATTGACTCAATGGACATGAGTTNGCTGAAGCTCCAATACTTTGGCCACCTGATGTGAAGAGCCAACTCACTGGAAAAGACCCTGATGCTGGAGAAGATTGAGGGAAGGAGGAGAAGGGGGTGACAGAAGATAAGATGATTGGATGGTATCATTGACTCAATGGACATGAGTTTGAGCAAACTCTAGGAGACAGTGAAGGACAGGAAGGCCTAGCATGCTGCAGTCCATGGGATCACAAAGAGTTGGACATGACTGTGTAACTGAACAATGGGTTTTACACCCATGAAGCTGACCTTGGTAATGTTACCTGATTCTTTGAAAACATTCCTGAGGTATATTGCAAAAGAAATTACACAGTAGCTATCATCAATAAAACTTCACATGATTTTTCAACTGACTGTAGTCCATATTCCTCCTTAGGTTTCATTCAAGGCCAAGAATTGAAACCTAGAATTGGACACCCTAGCTTGCAGAGGTTTTCATAATATTCATTAAGACCGTTTTCTTTCTGGCAGCACACACACAATTACAGTCCTTCCCATTGTCCATTTGTTTGGCTCCCAAAGGGTTTCACACAGCAGACCATGCACCTTAAGTGAAGATCAAGGCCGATGAGCGATATGCCTACATTTGCAATGCAAGCTGAGGGGAACTGGGAAAGGAGAGACAGAAAAGAACTTGCCCTCCTTTTAGGCATTTTAAAAATTTATTTGGTATTTTGAAGCTGTTAATCCCATACTCCCAATTTATCCCTCCTCCTACTTCCCTTTTGGTAACCATAAATTTGTTTTCTATGTCTTGTGAGTCAGTTTCTGTTTGGTAAATAAGTTTGTTTGCAATATTTTTTTAGATTTCATGTCTAAGTGATATCATAGATATCTGTCTTTCTCCCTCTGACTTAATTCAATAAAATAATCTCTAAATCCATTCATGTTGCTGCAAATGGCATCATTTCATTCTCTTTTATGGCTGAGTAATATTCCATTGTGCACGTGTGTGTATTATATATATATATATATATATCACTTCTTATTTGTTTTTCAAATGTTTTTGAAGTATAGTTGATTTACATGTTGTGTTAATTTCTGTTGTAGTGCAGAATGACTCAATTATACATATATATTTTGTCTTATATTCTTTCCCATTATGGTTTGTCATAGGATATTGAATATAGTTCTCTGTGTTATACAATAGGACCTTGTTGTTTATCTGTCCAATATATAATAGCTTTGTGAAGTGATTGTGAAGNGACTCAATTATACATATATATTTTGTCTTATATTCTTTCCCATTATGGTTTGTCATAGGATATTGAATATAGTTCTCTGTGTTATACAATAGGACCTTGTTGTTTATCTGTCCAATATATAATAGCTTTGTGAAGTGATTGTGAAGTCGCTCAGTCGTGTCCGATTCTTTGCGACCCCATGGACTGTAGCCTACCAGGCTCCTCCCTCCATGGAATCCTCCATGCAAGAGTACTGGAGTGGGTTGCCATTTCCTTCTTCAGGGGATCTTCCCGATCCAGGGATTGAACCCGGGTCTCCTGCATTCCAGGCAGATGCTTTAACCTCTGAGCTTGTATCTGCTAATTTCAAACTCCCAATCCTTCTCTCCCCACCACTGCTTTTGGCAACTACAAGTCTGTTCTCTGTCTGTGAGTCTGTTTCTGTTTTGTAGTTATGTTCATTTCTGTCATATTTTAGGGGATTCCTAGGTGGCGCTAGCAGTTAAGTCTCCCAACTGCCAGGTCAGGAGATAACGGCTCTGAAAGAACACCTGAAGGAGGACTTGGCAACACACTCCAGTATTCTTACCTGAAGGATACCATGGACAGAGCATCTTGATGGGCTATAGTACGCAGGTCTGCAAAGAGTCAGACATCATTGAAGCGAATTAGCACTAACCCATGCATGTCATATGAATCCATGTACAAATGATATCATATGATATTTGTCATTCTCTTTCTGGCCTACTTCACTTACTATGATAAATTGCTAGGTTGCTAAATGCTATTATTTCATTCCTTTTAATGGCTGAGTAATTTTCCATTGAATATATATATATATGTATGTATATATACTTATATATATATATATATATACATATATATATATATATATAATGTCTTCTTTATCCATTCATCTACCAATGGATATTTAAGCTGTATCCATGTCTTGGCTACTGTAAACAGTGCTGTTATGAACATAGGGGTGCAAGTGTCTTTTTGGATTATAGTTTTCCCTGAGTTATACGTATGACATCTTCTTTATCCATTCATCTGTCCATGGCACTTAGGTTGCTTCCACTTCATAGGCATTTTTCAGGCAAATTAGTTGTAGCAAAAAGTATACTTTGAAACTGCAGACCTAGAAATTGATTCCCTTAATACTATCTGCACTTTCACTCTTAGAAAGTCCTTGCCTTACTCCCAATATAATGTAGTTCCTCAGTAAGAAGCTTGGTTAGGGAGCTGAAAACAAATTCATAACTCGTAAAAAGAGTCATTGCATTTTAACAAAATTTAAGTTGTGCAAAAAGTTTCTGATTTTGTCCAGAAAGTTTAAGTACATTAACTCCTTGCTAGAGGAGATAATCTTATTCATTTAGATGAAGAATAATGCAGATACTCATCACAACTCCAGTGGATGTGGTTGAGGAAGGTAACATGTACTGAATTCTCAGAAACAAAATCTCTATTTTACTTAGCTTAATAATATGAATATTAATCCTTTATCTTTTAGACTCAGGGTGTTTGTTAATTGAACACACTATTTATATACAACATCTAATTTAAAAATTTAAGTTAAAATTACCAAAACCAGACAAAAACAACACACAAAAAGGAAAACTACAGGCCAATATCACTGATGAATATAGATGCAAAAATTCTCAACAAAATTTTAACAAACAGAATTTAACAACATATTAGAAAGCTCATACACTATGATCAAATTGGGTTTATTTCAGGGAGACAAGGATATATGCAAATCAATCAATGTGATACACCGTATTAACAAATTGAAGGATTAAAACCACATGATAATCTCATCAGATGCAGAAAAAGCCTTTGACAAAGTTCAGCACCCATTTATGGTTAAAATACTTCAAAAAATGGGCATAGAAGGAAGCTACCTCAACATAGTAAAAGTCATATATAATAAGCTCACAGCAAACATTATTCTCAATGGCAGAAAGCTGAAAGCATTTCCCCTAAGATCAGGAACAAGACAAAGGTGTCTACTTTCACCACTATTATTCAACATAGTTGTGGAAGCCCTAGCTACAGCAATCAGAGAAGAAGAAGAAATAAGAGAGTCCAAATCAGAAAAGAAGAAGTAAAGCTCTTACTGTTTGCAGATGACATGATACTATAGATAGAAAACCCTAAAGATACTATCAGAAAATTACTAGAGCTAATAAGTGAATTTAGCAAAGTCACAGGATGCAAAATCAATACGCAGAAATCACTTGCATTCCTATATACTAACAGTGAAAAATCAGAAAGAAAAATTAAGGAATCAATCTCATTCACCATTACAACATAAAATAAAATATCTAAGAATAAACTTACTGGAGGAGACAAAAGAACTGTATACAGAAAATTATAAGACACCGATGAAAGAAATCAAAGACAACATAAACAGATGGAGAGAGATTCCACATTGCTGGGTAGGAAGAGTCAATATTGCGAAAAAGACTATACTACAAACTGAAGATCTACAGATTCAATGCGATCTCTATCTAATTATCACTGGCATTTTTCACAGAACTAGAACAAAAAATTTCACAGTTTATGTGGAATCACAAAAGACCCTGAGTAACCAAAGCAGTCAAGAAAGAAGAATGGAGATGGAGAAATCAAACTTCCTGACTTCAGATTATTCTGCAAAGCTACAGTCTTCAAGACAGTTTGCTACAGTCACAAAAATAGAAATATAGACCAATAGAACAAGATAGAAAGCCCAGAAATAAACCCATGCATGGGTACCAAAATAAGGCACCCTCCTTTTTGACAAAAGAGGCAAGAATATACAATTGGGCAAAGACACCCCCTTCAATAAATGGTGCTGGAAAACTGGACAGTTACATGCAAAAGAATGAAATTAGAACACTTCCTAACTCCATACACAAAGATAAACTCAAAATGGAGAGGGCAATGGCATCCCACTCCAGTACTCTTGCCTGGAAAATCCATGGACGGAGGAGCCTGGTGGGCTGCAGTCCATGGGGTCGCTAAGAGTCGGACATGACTGAGTGACTTCACTTTCACTTTTTACTTTCATGCATTGGAGAAGGAAATGGCAACCCACTCCAGTGTTCTTGCCTGGAGAATCCCAGGGATGGGGGAGCCTGGTGGGCTGCTGTCTATGGGGTCACACAGAGTCGGACACGATTGAAGTGACTTAGCAGCAGCAGCAGTAGGACCAAAAACTATAAAATTCTTAGAGGAAAACATAGGCAGAACACTTGACATAAATCAAAGAAAGATCCCTATGACTCACCTCCTAGAGTTACAGAAGTAAAAACGAAAGTAAACAAGTTGGACCTGGTTAAACTTAAAAACTTCTGCACAGTAAAGGAAACTATAAGCAAGGTGAAAAGACAACCCTCAGAATGGGAGAAATAATAGCAAATGAAAGAACTGACAAAGGATTAATTTCCAAAATATACAAGCAGTTCAATACCAGAAAACAAACAACCCAATCAAAAAGTGGGAAAAAGACTAAAACCGACATTTTCCCAAATAAAACATGCAGATGCCTAACAAACACATGAAAAGATGCTCAACATTTCTCATTGTTAGAGAAATACAAACCAAAAGTACAATGAAATATCACCTCACACCAGTCAGAATGGCCATCATCAAAAAGTCTACAAACAGTAAATACTGGAGAGGGTGTGGAGAAAAGGCAGCCCTCTTGCACTGTTGGTGGGAACGTAAATTGATACAACCACCATGGAAGATGGTATGGAGATTCCTTAAAAAACTAGAAATAAAACCAAAACATGACCCAGCAATCCCACTCCTAGGCATATACCCTGAGGAAACTAAAATTGAAAAAGACATATGTATCCCATTGTTTTATTGCAGCACTACTTACAATAGCTAGGACACAGAAACAACATAGGTGTCTATCGACAGATGAGTGGATAAAGAAGTTCTGGTACATTTACACAATGGACTATTACTCAGCCATAAAAAGGAATGCATTTGAGTCAGTTCTAATGAGGTGAATGAGCCTCGAGCTTATTATACAGAGTGAAGTAAGTCAGAAAGAGAAAGAGAAATATCGAATACTAACACATATATATGGAATCTAGAAAGATCGTACTGAAAAATTTATTTGTAGGGCATCAGTGGAGAAATAGACATAAGAACAGAATTACAGACATGGGGAGGAGGAGAGGAATGGGTGTGATGTATGCAGAGAGTAACATGGAAACTTACATTACCCTGTGCAAAATAGACGGCCAATGGGAATTTGCTGTATGTCTCAGGAAACTCAAATAGGGTCTCTGCATCAACCTAGAGGGGTGAGATGGGGAGAGTATGGGAGGGAGGTAAAAGAGGGAGGGGATATATGTATACCTATGGCTGATTCATGTTGAGATTTGACAAAAAAAAACTAAAATTCTGTAAAGCAATTATCCTTCAATTTAAAAATAGAAAAAAAATTTGTTAAGATTTATTGATAAAATTCTTACCTTTAGAATTATTAAAGATACACTTTCACTGATGAGTCCTCATCTTAGACCCTTTATCTGCCTTTTTCACCCTGTGGCTAAGATCTCATGGGGCTAGACTTAATGCATAATCTGTCCTATAATTTAAAGGACTATTATTTACTATTCTTCTGAAAAAACTATATAAAGCTTTAGTTAAATTATTTCTCAATTTTGTTCCAGTATTCTCCTTGATAAATCACAAATCTGAGTTTCTCAAGATAACAGTCTCTATAAGAATAAATTTCAGACTCAATAATCCACAGTTTAACAAAGAACCCATTTTTTTAAATCAACAAAGCAAGATTGAGTACCAACTGTGTGCCAGATGCTTTGCAAAACACTTTTATTGTCATTCAGTGGTGGTAGAACTGAGAATTTTTGTAGCTTGGAATGTAGAGGACTAGGGTGACCTAAAAAGATCTGCAGCTTTTATGCATCATTCTTCAGTTCTGGAGTTAGTGAACAAGTGAAGATATATAGCAGCTCATGGTAGAGGACCTGTTCATGGTTTACTGCTTACCCAAAATTTTCATCTTAATATCCCCCTAGTGACAAAGTCTGCAGGTATGGTCTCATGTTTTAAATCCCGCCATTTGTATTTTAGTGACTTTAATCTGATTTGGGCTGAGATATCTACATGCCATTCTAGTACTTAGAATAGGGGAAAAAGTACTCTCTTCTATATTGATGGAATGGTTTGATTGTCATGTACTAGAAATGACCTCAGCATATAATTGATCCTGTCTTTTAATTATTGTCAGAAATAGTGGCACAGGATCAACTATTCAAAACTCAAATCATAAGTTTTGGCAGATGTCCTCCAGCGGTAAATGGCTTCTAGCCAACACTTCTATGTAATAGGTCAAATCATTCAGTTATCTATGGATACATTTTGCCAATTAATCTACCTCTAAGGCTCACCAGGAATTATATTGTTTAAAATGAGATATGTTTTATAGATACTTTATGTGAGATGTTTTATGGCCATGATGGAAGGCATAGGGGTGGGGGAATTAGTAACTACCACCTTGGAAATTATCTGGACTGTCAGTCTATTTTTGAGGCATAAAGAGAAAACATTTTTGAGAAAAATCTTAACTTTTCTCATGGTCATTTCTTTGACCCACCTCCAAGTAAAGTAAATATATTTCAAGCCTCTCCTCTGTTAGTCAAGTGTCAAGCATATAACACCACTTTAAAATTTCAACACAGAGTTCTCATATTTTCTTTTTTTTCCCAAACAATATTAACCTTGAACCTGCTAGTGCCAAAATCTTCTCAAGGATTCATTTCAAGAAACAATATTCATGAAAGATATATGATCTGCAGTTTATTACTGATATTCTAAATTTTATTCTGGGGTCAATCCAGTTGCATATTTAGAATACATTGTTTTGGGACCGTATGATTGCTTTCACTGCATTTTCTCAGGAGAAGGGCACTGACATCATTAGGGGACATAATAAAAACATAATAAGAAACAATCATTAGCAGGGCTAACACTAGGAATATTGAGGACATTTTCAGTTTTATCATACAGAAAGGAGATCAAATAATGCTGTGTTTCCCTTATAGGAACTATGATCAAATTTCCTTATTTCGGAAATCAGCTCACCTTTAGCAACTAGAATTTTTGATATATACTCTTGTATACTATTTTATTTTATTTTTTTAATCTTTATTTTATTTTTATCTCATTTGCTTTTTGATTTCCTTTCCTCATCTGCTATTTTGTCCTATTCTGTTTTGTGTGCTGTAGTAATCTGATAATGTTTAAGAAATGCAACATTTTAAGTAAGATATTTTCATAATGTATGTGAAATAAAACACGACCGCAGGATTGAGTTATTGACAAGGAGTGGAGCTGAGATCTTTAGAGGCCCAAGACTGAGGCTGTAGTCTTAGCTTTGTTATGCATGAAACTGAAATTGCTTAAGATGATACTAGTAGTCAGAGTGAAAAAGAATAAGATGAGCTAACTGTCTCAGTGATTGAAGACCATCATTGGTTGCTGAGTGCATGGCAAGTCCACACAAGGAAAATGAAAGGAATGTAAATGCCTAAAATGGGCAAGTCTCATGTACAAGAAGATGAAAAGGTATTTTAACAAAAGATATTTAAGATATAGGTGATTTGCAGAGGTAACAGTGAAAGGGTTGCTGTAATAATTACAAGTAAAGAAGAGCATATTGAAATGGGGGGTGGAAGTTGGAAATATCACTGTCTGTGTGTTGAGGAGCTGGGAGTCCTATATTTTGGTAGAACTTAGATGATAAGGATAGAAAGTATATATACAACTAACCAGTGTCTGGTTCTAAATGATACTAATTTAGATGGTACCCAGGTCCTGTTCCTTGTAGGCCAACATCTAGACTTGCTCAGCATCAGATTTGGCATTTTTAAAGTAAAACAGTTAAGTAAAGAAGGTCCTTATAACAGTAACATGTGTGTTACTTCTTCAACCCCTTTAAGCCTCTCATTCTGTCTCATTAATTCATAAATCTAGCGTCAAAATTAAGAAGGAAAATTTAACTTGTGCTGAGTGCAAAATTTACAAGAACAAAATATTTATGACTTCTTTGTGTTTACAAACATACTGTGTCTTTTACTCAGTCAGACCCATCCAAACACCCTGCAGACAGCACGAGAGAGAGCTAGTGTATCACCCAGGCTTGTTCTCAACCAAAGGTTTACTTAATGGCTTCTTGCCTTGTTCTTGCCCTGTTACTTGTCTCTAACTCGGCTCCTGAATTTATCTAGTTCCTGACCTTTTAGATTTCATCTTCTGCTCCAGACCCTAAATCTATTCCTTCGACCTGATGACAGATTTAGTGTCTTAAGTATGATCTTTTGTGTTTTCATCTCAAATATGATTTTATGCTGATCTTTGTCTACGTGTGCTTATTGGTGTACACACACTAAATGACTACCCTCCAGACAAATCCACTACTAGGCATCCACCTAGCTACAGTGGTCAGAGTTAAACCTAGAGGATTAATAAACAAGTCCCCTTCATCTAATCTAATTTATATTTGGCATAATATTCCCTTAACACTCTGTTCTTGTCTAAGTGAGGATCTGTTAATGCAATCTAATCCAATCTGTCACTAGTTCAAGTGTGCTAGTGGAATTTCTCCTAAGAGTTAAAAATACATTTTAATTTGGTCCTCTCTGGATTTTTCTACTTAAGTGTTAAAATTTCTGTTAAGTGGCGTGAAGACACGTAATTTGTCAGTAAAGAGGGACTTTGGGGCTATTAAACATTTCAGGATGGAGAGTCATCCACTTGGTGAGTTTTTTGTTTTACCTGTTTCACCACTGAAGTAATCCACAGACAGTAAAACAGATGAGGATAGAAAGAATGCAATGAGACACATGGCTGTAAATCAACAATATTGTTAAAAATAGGTGCTGTGCATTTGCAGCAGCGTGAATGACCTAGAGATTATCACACTAAGTGAAATAAGTCAAAGAACGATAAATACTTATATGGCTTGCATTTGCAATCTAAAAAAATGATACAAACTAATTTGTTTACAAAAGAGAAATCACTTCACAGACATAAGAAAAACAAATTTACCAAAGAGGGAAAGGGAAGACATAAATTAGGAGTTTGAAATGAAAGTGTACATACCACTATGTATAAAACAGATAACTAACAAGGACCTACTGTATAGCACAGGGAACTATACTCAGTATCTTGTGATCACCTATAATAGAAAAGAATCTAAAAAGGTATATAAAAAACTGAATCCTTTTGTGACACATTTGAAATTAATATAACATAGTAAATCAAATCTATTTAAGTAAAAATTTTAAAAAATGCATTCTATATTCTGGAAAGCATCATGTATATGAGTCTGACTATTGAGGAATCTTTAGCGTAGTAACAGATATTAACATGCATCATGCTGATAGCATTTATGGGCTTCCCAGTTGGTGCTAGTCATAAAGAACCCATCTGCCAATGCAGGAAACATAAGATATGTGGGTTCAATCCCTGGGTGGGGAATATCCCCTGGAGGAGGGCATGGCAACCCACTCCAGTAGTTTTGCCTGGAGAATTCCATGGACAGAGGAGCCTGATGGGCTAGAGTCTATCAGGTCACAAAGAGTCAGATAGGACTGAAGCAACTTAGCACACATACACACATAGCACTTTATACAGTTTACAAATTGGTATTCTTATCTAGAAGTTCCAATGAGAAAACTGAGGCTGAAAGAGTTTATATAAACTGCTCAAGTCCCATACTTTACTGATAGTAGCTGTAATTTATTTTATTTTTGTAATAGTAGCTGTAATTTATTTTGAATTTGCCATTCTAAGATTTAACTGCATTAGTACACTTTATTGTCACATTTCTATGAATACTTCCTTATTATCACCGTTCACTCAGAAGTAAATGGAAGAACAGAGAAGTTCACAACACACAGGTAATAAATAACAGAAAAGGGCTCAAATTCAGAAAGCTTCACTCAGAGGCTGCATTTTAATTCTTCTACCAAGCTGCCTATAAAAGGAACACTGAAAATGAGGTACCTCCCAACTCAGCAACCCCTGTTCCTTCTAGTAAGTGGGAGACATAATGACAGTACATCTGTTTATGTATCTCCTTGGGGGAAAGCCCCACTATGAACTAAGAAGGGGACTGTGCCTTGCTGGTACTCAGATACAATGTAGAAAAGAGTGAAAAATGATTGCTAATAAAATCTAATCCCAGGAAATACTAGTTGCCTGCTGTAAGTGGTATAAACTCCACAGTATCGTTGAAAGATAAGCACTGAGTCTTCGCAGGAAGCTATTTAGTTCGGGTAGCAGTGATCTTTGACATGCAGGAAAATGGCAGTACATACAGAAACCTAAACAACTTCTATTGTACTGCTCAGTAGTGATAAAATGTTCCAGAAATAAATATTTCACTTTGTTTCCTTCTTAGTAAAATTATCTTTGCAGCTTCGATAGATTTTTCTAGCATTCAGGGCAACGTGTCCTAACCTCTGTTGGAAGAAAATGAGAAAGACTCCCTATATTCAAGATAAGACAAATCTAATAGTTGTGTTTGCAAACATCAAATAGCAGTCAGCTCAAGAAGTGTGATATAAAGCTATCAATTAATTTTGTTGTAACTGTATGCACCTGTGAACAACTGCTTAATTAAAGAGGCAAACAAATCTCTTTCAATAATACCTCACATTACTTCACTTACGTGACTGTCAATTAGCTGGAGTGGATAAACACAACTGGAAGCGTGCCATGTGGATTTCTGGTAAAAGAAAGAAAAAAAAAAAGATATAACCAGGAGATATGTGAATAGAGAAAGGAGGACCCACAGACAAATATGGACAATTCTCTGTAGCATAAATATCCATTTCAATAAAGGAAATGAAAGTAGATGCTTTATACTGAGAGGACCAAACTCCCTCAATCACTGGAACAAAGAAAATGAAGCTTTCATACCCAAATATACATCAAAAGGAAAGAAAGAGGAGCATCTGGGCTGCCTGTGAAGACAAGCTTAGTGCTGGTGTTTTATTTCTATATAAAAGAAAGCAAAATGAATCCCCAGGCTTCTTGTCTCTCAAGATAATAATGTTCTACCTTAAGGTCTCTCCCAACAATTTTACTTTGTCCACAATTCTTTAGTTCCTTAAAAAAAAAAAAAAACTTTGGTGAGGGAGTTGGAGGAGAAAACTTAAAACTTATGAGAAGAGAATGTCAAGGTTCCTCTCTGGAAAAAAAAAATATATGGCTCATACAAGTTGGAAACTTCCAGTTGTCAACCCTGGCTCCTCAGTGATTGATTTTGCTAATTGAAGGGAAGGGCCTATGGAGTTATGAAATTGAAAATTGAACAGACACCGTTTGAATTATGATGAAATTACAGCCCATCCCTAAAAGCTGCCTTCAACCTTTGTCATCAAAGGGAGTAGGGAAACAGTCACTGCTTTTATCCAGGTACTCTTGAAGAAAGTTTCAACGATTTCTCAAGAAACCAGACAAAACATTTGCTGTGCTATTAGAGAACAATTCCTATGGCCCTCTGAACCCACAATGTGTTGGAAGCTTCTTGAGGGCTGAAGTTAACATCTTTCTCTTGTTTTCAGAGTACATAGTTTAGGGTCTGGTACTCAGAACAAACAGTGAAAATTATCTTTTTAGAAAATATATTTTAAGGATGAATCATATACAAGTCATCATGCTTGGATTAAGTGGTGATTGAGGGAGTACTCGTACATTTTTAAAAATATTTATTTACTTACTTATTTGGTAGGATCTTTGATCTTCACTGGGGCATGTGGGATCTAGTTCCCAGACCAGGGATCAAACTGGGGCCCTGGCATTTGGAGTGCAGAATCTAAGCCACTGGACCACCAGGGAAGTCTCCCCCATATTATCCTATTTTAAGCTCCCTGTTCCATCCTCAGCCTTCTGGTTCTTAAACTTTGAGGCAAGGATTAGGTTTTTGGCTTTTTTTTTTTCCTAAATGCAAAAACAAAACTGTAACTGCAAAAAAGCCAGGCTCACTTCACATCTTGGTTTGCTGCTAACTCCTTGCTTATCCTGAGATATAAATCTAGAAGAGAAAACATTTGAGGGATTCAGGGTCCTTAGCTGTGGCCCGTGTGTATGCCCCCACTACACAAATGACTATACACTTTTCTTAACTTTAAAGTAAATGCACATTTCCTTCTTTCCCTTTTTAGTAACTTTTGATCTCCTTCACCCATTTTGGCCACTCCCAACCCCCTCATCTTAGGCAACCATCAGTCTCCTCTCTGTATCCATAAGCTTGGTTTTGTTTTCTTTTTTTGTTTGTTTTTGTTTTGATTCTACATACAAGTCCGATCACGTGATATTTATCTTTTTCTATCTGCCTTATTTCATGTAGCATTATGCCTTCAAGATCCATCCATGCAGTCATAAATGATGATTCACTTTTTAACCATTGAATAATATTTCATTGTATATCACCTCTTCCTTATTCCTTCATCCACTTATGAACATTTATGTTGTTCCCATGTCCTGGCTATTGTAAATAATGATGGAAGAAACATGGGAGTGCTTATATCTTTTCAAATTAGTTTTTTAATTTTCTTTAGATAAATATGCAGAAGGGGAACTCCTGAAACATGGGAGCTCTAGTTTTAAACTTTTGAGAAAACTTCATACTTTTCTCTGTAGTGTTGCAAAAATTTACATTCCTACCAACAGGGCACATGGATTCTCTTTTCTCCACATCCTCACCAACACTTGTTGTTCTTGTGGATGATAGTCATTCAAAACAGGTGTGAAGTGACATCTCTTTGAGGTTTTGATTTGCCGTTCCTTGATGATTAGTGATGTTGAACATCTTTTCATGTAGTTATTTGTTATCTATATATCTTTTTTGATAAAATGCCTATTCAGACCTTCTGCTAATTTTAAAATTGAATTGTCTGATTTTTTTGTGTGTGCTATTAAGTTGTATGAATTTTTATATATTTTGGATGTTAAAACCTTGAAATATATATGACTTGCAAATATTTTCTCCTATTCAGTAGATTGCCTTTCACTTTGTTGATGATCAAAGGTAAATATTTCTAAGGCAAACAAAAAGTCATCTTTCAAAATAATGCCTAAAAATACTTGCAGCTATGGATCTGTGATAATGCTTCCCTTGGGGCTCAGCTGGTAAAGAATTTGCTTGCAATGAGAGAGACCTGGGTTTAGTCCCTGGTTTGGGAAGATCCTCTGGAGAAGAGAAAGTCTCCCCATTCCAGTATTCTGGCCTGGAGAATTCCATGGCCTGTATAGTCCCTGAGGTCACAAAGAATGGGACACGAATGAGCAACTTTCACTTCACTTCATCTGTGATGATATGTGTCAAATCTGGACCATCACCTGTCTTTGTAAATAAAGTTTTGTTGGATTTCTTGCATGTGCATTTACTTAGTTGTGTCTGACTCTTGCGATTCCATAGACTGTAGCCTGCCAGATTCCTCTGTCCATGGGATCTCCTAGGCAAGAATACTAGAGTGGGTAGCCATTTTATTCTCCATGGCATCTTCCCGACTCAGGGATCGAACCCTAATCTCCTGCACTTCCTCCATTGGCAGGCGGATTCTTGACCAGCTGGGAAGCCCTTCATCGGGAAGCAGCATCCTAATTTATTTATGTATTGTCATATTGTCATGGCTAACTTCACACTGTTGTGGCAGACTGAAACAGATACAATACAACTGCCAAGTTTATTAAATTTATTATTAAGTCCCTTACAGGAAAAGTATGGTAACCTCTGATATAGTTGATGTGATTGTAATGATTTTTAATGCTTAGCATAGGTCAGATACTATGGTGTATCTCTTCATTTCATTTATAAGGTTTATCTCATTAAATGAGCACAAGAAATTTATGCAGTTGATTTGGTTTTTATCTTCATTTTCACAGTTAAAGTTTAGAGAGGTTAAGTAATTAGACTGCTTAGAGATCAACCTCTCTTAAACATCTGCTTTGAGGCTGTGCTGCTGGGATGTTAGGTTAAAACCTTATTTACTCCCTTTGTATTTCCATAACAATATGTGATTACCTATGAGGGCAATTATCACACAGTTGCTGTTGTTGATTATCTTGCCACCTGCCTGCTGGACAGAACTGTGCCATGTTCATCTCAATCCCTGCATGGATCTCAGTGACTGCAACATTGTGAATATCCTCAGCACTTGTTAAACAAATGAGTGAATGCCCATAACTGTGTATGCTGGTGTATTAGTCCATTCAGGCTGCCATGACAAAGTATCATAAACTATGTGGCTTAAAATACAGAAATATATTTTCCCATATTTTTGGAAACTGGAAAGCCCAAGATCAAGGTTCTGATAGACTTTGTCCTCTGATAAAAACCACCTGCCTGGCTTGCAAACAGTTGCCTCTCACGGTGGAGCAAGAGCTCTAAGATCTCTTCCTTTTCTTACAAGGACACTAGTTCTACCACATCCAGGCTCCACCCCAAGGTTTTATTTAATCTTAATCCTCGCCTTAAGGGCACTATCTTCAACATAGAAACCAGGGGATTAAGGCTTCAACATATAACTTTTGGGAAACACAATTCATTTTTTAGGAGGTGGGAAGGCAAACATTTTTGATTGGGGTCCTCAACTTTCATTTTCAGTCCTCTTCTTCCCCATTGTCTGAATCTTACAATTGTTGATTAAAACCAGGGGAGGCCATATGATTGAGATCTGACAAAGAGTTGACATCTGTTAGTTAAACTCATTTTCTTTTTTCCTCCTTTCTCCCTGAAACATAGAAAGATGATGGGAGAGCTGGAAGGGCCCTGGATCTTCCAAGGCATTGATGATCTGTAAATCTGCTTAGAACTGCCTATTTCTGGGCTTCTTAGTACACTATACAATACTTGCAGCCAAATGCAGGGCTAAGTGATTTAACCTGCCATAAAGGAAATGACTCCATCCTTGTTATTCAAAGTATCAGCACCCATTCTACCACAAACTGGCTCTATGATACCAAGTGTCTCTGAGGAGATGACTGCTAAAGTTTACTCCAGCTCTAAAATTATGCGATTTGATGGTGCACACAGTGAATAAAAGGCAATAAGCAGGACACTCTCTAATAATACTCTTAAAGATGATTATTGGAAGAATTTATCCAAGATTAATATTATTTTTTTAATATTTTTAACCTTGCCTACAAAATGCTGTTGACCTGTGAGAATTATTTTAAATTTGCAATGATTTATTTTCTTAGAGTGAGAACTACAATTTGCTTGAACCAGTAAGAACTGACAAAAGATGTCACAATTTCCCTCCTGTCCTTCTGGTAGATGCTGCTGCTCTCTCATATGTGTCCCTGTGACTCCCATTGACCCTTAAATATACTGTTAAGCACATATTTTAAACATGACAAGATAATCAATAAACCTCATAAATATTGATGCCTTACAGAGGAAATGCATCTTCTCCTTGAGATCAGCCTATGGAGTGTAGCCCCCATCCAGTCATTCTTCATAAGTCCTATAGAAAGCCATTGTCACATTATTTTTGCTTTCTTACTATGTCATTACAGAGTGTGTCAAGGATGCCTGTCAGGCACTTGTACCAACAATGTTTTGAAGCCATGACATCATTTTGACATTAATTTCCATTTTCCCATTATTCCATAAGAAGCCCCTAACATCTCTTGTTTTATGGCAAGCTTTTTACTGTCTAAGAGCTCAGACATCAGCTGTGAATATTGCTTCCATGAAAAAAAAATACAGGGAGAAAAAAAAAGACAGGTTGGTTGTTAATTGATGTGCTAAGGATTAGAGTAATCTTTGTATATCCTGGTAACATGATATAGAGTGATTGGACTGATACCCCCCTTGAGTCTCTGCCTAATGACACCCCCATCTTTCAATTCCTTAATAGCCACTAGCCTTATGGAAGGAAATCCTTGGCCTCACCAAGTACTTTCATTTTAGGAATAACTCCAGTGTGCGTGAGATAAAACAGTGGGAGCCAGTGATTTTTCAGAGTACTTTACACTGTCGACCACGCCATCCAAGTCTGTCCCACTTACAGTAAGTGGTTTCACTAAAATCCTTCAGTTTATTGATGCCTCCTTCATCCTTCATTGCATGTTTGCATCTGGCTTTGTTGGGATGAACTGTGTGTAATATAAAGTGCTCTATATCCTGCAGGAAACCAGGTCTTATTCAGGGGAGAGTGTGTGCACTTGGAGACTGGAAATGCAACAGCTCTGTCCTAGTCCTGTAGGAAGCATTTCCTTAACTAAATGGACTCTCCATGCCCAGCTAGGTGACAAAATGTACAGTCCATAGTTTGAAAACAAAAAAGTACAAGCATTTAGTAGAAAAGTAAAGATACATTCTTATCCTAACTGCTATCTTATTTGATAGGAAATAAGTGGATTAATCATTTGAGTCTGAAGAATTTCAGTTGAGTTACAGCATTTAAAATTTTTGTGATAAAATTAAGAAATTCAGGCTTTGGTAATGGTTGAGCCTAGCATGGTGGCAAAGCTTATAGGCTCTTGGGCTCAATTATCTATGTTCAAAAACTGATCCTGTCACCTGAGTATTGGATTAAAGTAGAATCTTGCCTAATAAAGCTGTTAGAGGAACTTCTCTGGTGGTCCAGTGGTTAAGACTATGCCCTTTGAATGCAGGGGCCATGGAATCAAGCCCTGTTCAGGGAGCAAAGATCCCACATGCTGCACAGTCAAAAATAAAAATAAAAACAAAATGGGATTTTAGGGGGATAAGAATCGATATACGTACATGCATTAATAATACCTAGCACAATAACTGTTTATTTAATAAACATTAGCTAAAATTAGTTACGGTCATTATTTTTCAGCATCCTTTATGAGCATTGTTTGTTAGGAATTAAAGCACTACAGAGCAACATCTGGTCGAACCTTCTTCCTAGAGACTACTAGGAAGATAGATTTGTGAGGTGTCCACCTGGTGCAGCTGGACTTCAGTCCCAGAGTTCCCTTTCTGGAAGGTTCCCAGTTATAGTGGGCTAGGAGGGATATTCTCTCAGTAGAGTTGGAGGACAGAGGAGAAGCAGCAGACATTTTTCAAATTATACATGCAGTTATTCAATTATACACTAAACACTAACCTACGAGCTGCTATGAAGGAATTTTGTAGATGTAATCAAAAGCCCCTGATCAACTGACCTTAAATTAACTATAAGTGAGCCTGACAACTTAATAATTTCTTCACTTTCACCTTCTCTTATTACAGTTTTTGACCCAATCTTTCATAGTCTGTTTCCCAATAATTTTTATTATCCTGCATTTATCCCGTCTCTCATGGCTTCCTCAACACTGGACTACAATGTTCAAAGAAAGTGAGGTCCTTTGAAAGAGGGCTTAGATTTTTCATAAGTCCAGACTTCTGCTCATGCCTCTGGGACTCTATCCTGTTGGCAATCTTCCTTTCTTGGCTGCCCATCCATGAGATCCAAACTTCATCTTGTGGAGTTCTAACCTCCTCACCATCTGACCTTCCTGACTGCCTGCCCTACAAATAACAGGCCTGCTTAGCTAGGCTCCACATTTTTGTAAGACTATTTCAAATAGTATTGGGTTGACCAAAGATTTATTCAGATCTGTAAAATGTTAACAGAAAAACCTGAGCAAATTTTTGGCCAATCCAATAAATCTATCTATCTCTCTACTTCTATCTAATCTAGTTCTTACTAGTTTTGAGTCTCTGGGTGACCCTTAACTGATAGACATAGACTTTATCAGAGTAGAATTTTGGCCAAGAATACTACAAATTTGAACTCACCTAAAATTTCAAAGCTGGTCTTTGAGATACCTGAAATTAACCATGTGGATAACAATTATAAAATCCTATGAAATTAACTGTGTGAAAGAGAGATAATTCAGTTGCCACATTAGATGTGACTTAAAATACACTGATATCAATGATCAATTATTTAAACATTGGGAACTGGTGGTGAGACAGCATGGAGATAGGATAAATATAGGAAAATGAAAATTAGAAGACAAATTGTCGAACCTTATGTCAAAAATTATGAGACTGGGGCAGAATAGAGAGAGAGTCAGATTTCCAGAAGACTCAAGTTTGGGTGGAAGAGATTGTAAAGCAAAAGCAAAGAAAGCAAAAAGGAAAAAATATGTTGTCAATTTTTCTTAAATATAACTATTTTGGGGTGGAGGAAAAATGACCAGAGGTATAATATGAAAAACCCTAGTGAGTTAGTGAGTTCATGCTATACAGTACGTCCATCCACATTAAAAGTTGAATGAAAGAAACAATTAACATGCATCCAGACAGGTGTCTTTTTACTGCTCTCTACAATCCCTCTCTTTCTCATTTTTAATTCAGTCGGATACTACCAGAATATAAATTAAATTACTCCCTGGAAACAAGTTGAGCACTTTGGAAGTTGAATGAACTCTCTCAATAGAGGTTAGTATAATTTATCATTTTTACAGACTTAGTTTTATCCCTATGACCTTAGACACAAAAAGAACTTTAAAGTAAGTAAATATATATGTATAACTTTCTCTTTCTGGATATTTTGTGTGAACTATACTTGACAGATTTTTTTAAGAGGAAGGAAAAATGATGTAATCTTTAAGTACAAGCTAGTCAAGCTAAACAGAGAACAAAAAGTGAAAGTCACTCCGTTGTGTCCAACTCTTTGGGACCCATGGACTATACAGTCCATCAAATTCTCCAGGCTAGAATACAGGAGTGGGTAGCCTTTCCCTTCTCCAGGGAAACTTCCCAGCCTAGGGATCAAACCCAGGTCTCCTGCATTGCACGTGGATTCTTTACCAGCTGAGCCACAAGAAAAGCCCAAGAATATTGGAGTAGGTAGCTTATCCCTTCTCCAGCTGATCTTCCTGACCCAGGAAAAGCAAGTTTATTACTGAACATACAGGAGAAGAAAGAAGAAAGGAGGAGAGGTTTGATGGAAAATACAAGGTTGATATGCTTTGGAAGACGATGAGGACAATAGTCTAATTAAACAGGGATAAAGGGTTAAGTAGGGCTTTCTAGTGGCTCAGACGATAGAGAATCTGCCTGGAATGTGAGAGACCTAGCTTCAGTCCCTGGTTGGGAAGATCCCCTGGAGAAGGGAATGGCAACCCACTCCAGTATTCTTGCCTGGAGACTTTCATGGACAGAGGAGTCTAGCAGGCTACAGTCCTGGGTCACAGTCAGACACGACTGAACGACTAATAGTTTCACATTCGAAGGGCGAAATAACTGTATCTTTTTACTATAATTCCTTTTTAAAAGACATTATAATATTAAGAAAGTTTGGAAAAAACAATTCTCTGTCAGTCCAGGATGCAATTCTATTATTACTTCCTTGCTTCCATGATGCTGAATTTTCAGACAGTATTATTTTAAATTGGAGGCAAAGCAAGAAAATAATATACTTTCCTTCATTTTGTATTATTTGGTAATTCGAAAGAACCTCCTCTTGCCTTAACCCTGCAACTCTGGCTGGCTGCAACCTGGTTTTCATGAAATGTGGGAGTCACAAAGGCATTTGGCCCCAAGAATATGAGAACACCATGTGGACAATTTACTATCAAAGGATAGTTATCCATAATTGCCAGTCATTAGGGCAACTTTCTTAACATCAAAGCATATATTTGTGCTTCACGTACCAAAGCAAAGACAACTTGAACTCTTTCACTGGTGCAAGTTTACGCTCTGGTATGTGTGAGTTTTCCTTATATTGACTTTTTATCTTTTAAGGGAAGTAATACTTTTGTATTAAAATACGATGGAATGCAGCATGATGGGTTAGACAGAACAATGGAGGATTGAGAGTCCTGAGTTCATTTTTAGTGTGATGAAATTTATTCTTGCTCTTTAAAGTGATACACAGGGAAATCATCTATGGGAAAATCATTGTGTGTGCTCAGTCACCCAGTGGTGTCCGACTCTGCAACCGCATGGACTCTAGCTCACCATGCTCCTATGTCCAGGGGATTCTCCAGGCGAGAGTACTGGAGGGGGTTGTCAGTTCCTTCTCCAGGGAATCTTCCTGACCCAGGGATCAAACCCAGGTCTCCCACACTGCTGGCAGATTCTTTACCAACTGAGCCACCGGGAAGCCCATAGCAGAATCATTAGTCAATACCAAAACCTTAAAAATAATCTTGATCACTCTGTTCCCTGGTCAGTCAACAAATTGAATATATAGACTGTGGCTCATCCTGTATTAGGATTAGTGTAGAGGATACAGAATATTAATTTCATCAATAACTAGCCTTTGAATACTGTTTGATAATTTTTAAAAAAGACTTTGGCATTCATTGTCTAATTTAATCTCAACATGTAAAGATGCAGAACCATGTGGGGCCTTCCTGAGGACAATTGCACCTCCCCCACAGAAGAAAATCTACAAGCTGATCAGGCACCCCACAACCCTTTCCTTAACTTGCCTTTAAAAATTCTTCTCTGAAAGCTATCAGGGAGTTTAGGTCTTTTAAGCATAATCTGCCCATTCTTGCTTGATCCCATGTTGAGCACCTTGCAATTATACTACTTTTCTACACTGCAGTCCAGTGTCAGTGGATTGGTTTAACTGTGTATGAGTGAAAGGATCCAAGTTTGGTTTGGTAACAAACATACTATAGAAACTATATGAACTCTATATACTTAAGCTTCAAGCCTTTGATGAAAGGTTAAAAGACGTACAGTAAATAAATAAATTAAATCTTCTACTGTGACTTAGGTGGTGACAGAGGTAAAGAACCCACCTGCCAATACAGGAGATGTAAGAAACAGGTTTGATTTCTGGGTCAGGAAAATCCCCTGGAGGAGGGTATGGTAACCCACTCCAATATTCTTGCCTGGTGAATCCCATGGATAGAGGAGCCTGACGGGTTACAGTACATAGGGTCACAGAGAGTCGGACACAACTAAAGTGCGAAAGCAACAAATATAACAATAATTTACTAGGTAAATAGAGCAAACTGGATGAAGGGGTTATTATAAACCTGTATTATTATAATGACTTTTCACATCATGTAACCTGTTCATACTCTCTTTGGAACAATTTTTTGAACTGACTTGTGAAAATATTTTCATTTTGTAGATGTTTTGATGAAAATAACTATTACCCAAGGTTCAAAATGATTTTTGATGGTCTCCTAAAAATTCAAGTTTGCCTTCAAAAGAGGCACATTAGGCTTTTAATAAACACTAAGATATTTAAGGGACTTTCCAGGTGGCACTAGTGGTAAAGAACCCACCTGCCACTGCAGGAGACACAGGATCAATCCCTGGTCCAGGAAGATCCCACAAGCCAAAGAGCAACTAAGCCCTTCACCACAACTATTGAGCCTGCGCTCCAAAGCCTGGGAACCACTACTGAGCCCACGTGTGCAACTACTGAAGCCTGTGTGTCCTAAAGCCTGTACTCTGCCACAAGAGAAGCCACCACAGTGAGAAGACCATGCACCACAGCCAGAGGATAGCCTCCACTCTCCACAAGTGATTAAAAGCCCACACAGCAACAAAGACCCAGCACAGTGAAAAATAAATCAATACATGAAATTATTTTTAAAAACTAATTCAAAAAATGTATATACTTACACACATATATATGCATAAGTAAGTAAGTGAAGTAAGTGAAGTCGTTCAGTCATGTCTGACTCTTTGCAACCCTGTGGACTGTAGCCTACCAGGCTTCCCCATCTGGGATTCTCCTGGCAAGAATACTGGAATGGGTTACCATTTCCTTCTCCAGGGTATCTTCCCGACCCAGGGATCGAACCCGTGTCTCCCGCATTGAAGGCAGACGCTTTAACCTATGCATATACAATCATTGGGGAAAAATTACTTTCCATTTAGATATGTAAGTCCTCTAATATTTGACATAAAAATTCACACCCTAAAGCATTTCTGTGCTTCAAACTTAAACTAATGTAAAATAAACAGCTAATCAAAAAAAAAAAAAAAAAGGTTAACAAAGGAAGATACTCTCAAAGTAGGAGAGACTAGATGATTATTTTTAACTGGAAAAATATCTGATTTGGCTGATGGGACTTGTAGCTGGAGATTGTTTTGGATAGAGGAGAAGGTATACAGCTCCTTGAATGAATTGTCTATTTCTATTGTGTCTATTTCTATTTCTTTCCATCCAAACGCACCATCTCCTAGGACTCGGCCATAAGGTTCTGATGAGGCTCAATTTCCTCAAAATCAGTTCCCCCAAAGAGAACTCAAGAAAATGGGACTGAGTTAGTAGATCAGAAACAGAGTGACAGAGATGGAGGTCACAAACAGACAGGAGGATCTGGGTGTCACTCTACAGATTGGAGACCAGGAAGATCAAACTGTGACACATCTCTCACAAGTGTAAAGAACAGTATTATGGCAATCATTCTATGTAGTAACTTTACTACTGACGCTGCCTTAATTGTGTACACATATTTTTTGCCTTTTTTTTAGCTATTCAAAAATAATTCAACATTGTATATCTTTACTGTATACTATAAATTCACCACAGGGAAAAGATAAATCTAAGATCAATTATATATTAATGGATTTCACTGGATATCCCCCCTATCCAGGGGGAAGTCGTAGCATCAATGTGAAATACATGGAAAAGGGGAAACACTATGTTTAAGTTACTTTGGCTGGAAAATGATGCCAGTTTTGAAGATGGCATGGATTTGATTGCACCTGTTTGGATCTCTTCCTTCCTCTGTCTTCAAGACCAGGCTAATTTTTGCTTTTGTGTTCACAAGAACTTGACACTAACTGATGAAACTGAGTGACAATTCCATAGTAGATGGAATTAATACCATGTTTGTGGAGGGTGGCAGGTAGATAGTCTAAAAGGAGAATCTTAAAGGTGATAGCAAGAATTTATTGAGCTTCTAGTACATACCAGACACTGTCTTTTTTTAAAAAAAATCTTCTATTAGTTTGGCTGTGCTGGGTCCTCATTTGGCCTCTGGACTTCTCTGGTTGCAGAACGTTGGCTCTAGAGTTTGCAGGCTCAGTAGTTGAGGCACTCAGGCTCTGTAGTTGCAGCGTGCTGATTTACTTGCCACATGGCATGTGGGATTTTAATTCCCTGACCATGGATCAAACCAGCATCCCCTCAGAGGAAGGCGTTTATTAACCCTTGGACCACCAGAGAAGTCCCTAGACACTTTCCTAAAGAGTGGAGACAGAGGTGAGTGAGAAAATCAGGGGCTCTGCCAGCCTAAGGTCATCATCTAGGGACAGCTCAAGTGCTCTACAAGTGTTAGAAGATAACCGTTTTCAAGGAAAGTGTTTATAAAATCAAAATATGGAGTAGATTAGAGCAGGTAGGTTTGGGAATAAGGTTCTGAAAAAGAAGGCAAGTAGAACAGACATTAGAATTTTCCAGTGTTAATTTCCAATAATCATTCAATACTTAGCCTGAAGACTTAGAAGTAATTAGTAAGCTAGAAATGGAGAAAATGATGGATGTTAACTAGACTTATTACAGTGGTCATTTCATAATATATACAAACATCAAATCATTATGCATATCTGAAACTAATATAACGTTATATGTCCATTATATTCTCAAATTAAACACATATTTTAACAATGAAAAAAAGTGAAGGGAGTTGGGAGAATTATTTGTGGGAAGAAAGGGGGTGGATGAAATAGGAAAGCCTTTCCACACAACAGGTTTCTGTGCAGTAAGCAAATTGAGATGTGGGTGGAGGAAATTGTAGAGAAGAAGTCTATAGAACAATATTAAATATAATTATCAGACAGAAGAAAATCCCCTTGGATCGTCAAGAAAATCATCAAGTGAAGCAAGAAGAAAACACTTTTCACTCAAATATGTACTTATCCAGAAAAGCTAATTTCACCACTTGAGTATAAAGCATTCACCCTGTAAATACACATACTTGATTTCTTTTACAAATAGTAAATAGCAAAAGGCACGAAGGCCAAATACAGATTTCTTCAATATATTCTTTGACTTTGTTAATTAAGAAGACAGATAATGAACCTCAATTTTCTGTATCCCTATGCAAGTTAACTGTGAAAACATTTGGGCCACTGGAAGTATTGAACGGGATCTGTTGCTTATTATACGCAAAGGGGAAATTCCATTTTAAATATTGATTTATGCAGCCTAGTTCTGATTGCTGCCTCTGAATTATCACTGCTTCCCTAGTCAGGAAACTGAGTTATGTGAATCAGAACTCTGTAAAGAAGCAAAATCTCCATCTTGCAAGGACGTAAGGAAAGTGACTGCCTATGCAGGTCAATCAAGTTATAATGGGCTCTAATTAGCACTCCACGAGCTGTTAAATTCTTTACCTGCAGCTGAAGGGCTGTTTAAAAGGTGTGATATTTTTTCTTTCCTTTGAAAACATCACAGAGCTTGAAAAATTATCCCCATTCTCTTTTCTTATGCCTTCATGTCCATAGAAAGAACCAGAAAGAACAGAAAGAGAAAGAGAAGGTGATTAACATTCAAAGGTTGTCATTTTGTAATCTGTTGGGATCATCAGATACCTACATGGCACTGCCCCCTCAGTTTTCAGGTCTGTAAAATGGGATGGGAACAAAAATACCTATCTTGCCAAAGCATTGTGAGGAATAATTATGAACGCTTATCATGCTCTTTGAAGATAAAGAACAGGATTCATGTGTTAAATTCTTGTAATCACAAACCTAAACCTAGGCAGAACTATCAGAAAAATTAAAGCTACCTTTGAATGAAGAGAAAATTTATTCTCGATGCATGTAGTTTTATATTTCTGACACTAACATAAATTCAACAAAATTAGAGATTTAAGACAAAATTATAAAGAGGAAACTTTTCATGCTGCTCCATCTAACAGGCCTTCTGATCTTGAACTAGACAGCATAAAGCAATCTGCACTTGAAATGGAAGAGTATTTCTCAGATGGTTTTCATCATCCTTTATTCATCCACACGGAAAAATTAATTTAAGCACATGCAGGTGTAAGTGTAATTGTGCATGAAAAATTATTTACAAAAGAAAGCAAAATGATCCACTAATCATATCTGTGTTTGGTGTCTCTTTTCACTTCCTTTTGGTGTTATATAATTATAACTACAATCTTAGAAAATTTAAGTTATATTGCGCTTCTTCTGGTTTCTATTTCAACTTAGAAACACCTCCATATTAAAATTGTCATCGGTGAACATGTGAAAGCCTATTGGATGATTTCCACTTTAATAGATCTTGTTTGGAACTAAATAAGAAAACAAAAACAGTCTCAACCAAATACTGAAAACAATAGATATATTCTCAGAGACAAATGATACTGGCCAAGAGAGAGGGGAAGAAAATGAATTTTTCAAATCTGTGTTTATATTATCTATCCTGTGGACTTTTTTTTTTTCTGTAGGTGTTGAGAGACTTAAATACCTGTGGTGGATACATGTTGATATATGGCAAAATCAATACAATATTGTAAAGTAATTAACCTCCAATTAAAATAAATAAATTTATATTAAAAAATACTCATAAAAAGAAAACTGCAGAAGAAAAATAGGTGATTGAAAACTCAGTAGTTGAAAAGAGAAAAGTTAAGAACCTGAGGTGTCAGATCATTGAATGGAGTTTGTCTGTTGAACTTGGTGATACAAGCTGCCAAGTCTTAAGGTGTCAGCTCCTATGGTTTAACAACTACCACATGCATATTCTCCCACTCAGGATCTGGTCCCAAATTTCAGACCTATATTCAAATGTTTACAGGTTACCTACAATTTCATGACAGACAGGCAGGTCAAAATCTTTTGTCTGAAACTGAATGCATTAAATTCCCTAACTGTCTCCTGTTGCATCTTATCTCAGTTAGTAGCTTTGTATTCACCTAGAATGCTGGGTTAGAAAGCTAACTACTCACATCTACTCCAACAGCAGGTCGTAACAGTATTAATTCCTTACTGTTGTTCCAATTTGTCCCCTATCCTAGTTTATATCACTGTCACTCTTTGGCTAAAGAGGGCATTTCACTTGGATATCTTTATTTCAAACAAGAGAAATGACTTCAACTTCCTGAAGCACGGACCGAGAGTTTATGAATAAGGTTGAAGGTAGCTCTCAGAATAACAAGGCAGGCTGAAAAAATTGGCTTGAGAAAGAAGAAGAGGAATTGAGGCTGAAGGAGTGAATGGTGCCTCTGTTGATTTGAGTGAACATCAAAAATTGTTGAAATTTTTTTGGTCATTTATCTCAAGGGTAAAATTCCATGAATTGAAGATGGTTTTCCTAACAAGCCTGGTGCCCAGTACTAAGCGGGTCTGGATGCCACAATTTGAAGGGGCTTTAGATGCCAAGCAGAAAGTCACTATAAGATGTGATATCCTCCTTCCCAAGTATCCTTGTTTCCAGTCTGAACTTCTACCCTCCCTTCTTCCTGCTCTGCACACAGTGACATTCCTGAAACATATGTGTACAGAGAGCAGTGCTATTTCACTTAAAATGCTGCAATGGCTGCCTGTTTATCTCAGGACAAAAAGTCTTCATAGCTTCATGAACTGGAGGCACTCCTTAAACAAACATCTTTACTTTTTACTAATTAATCCCCCTCTCTCCCTATGAAACCACATAACTTGTCTCAGGCTTAGTGACACTCAAATTCTTTACGTCTCAGTGCAGAAAGAATTCAGTGAGGGACAAACTTGTAGATAAGAAATGGATTTAGTAGTACAGGACACTTATGAAGGATAAAGGGCAGAGGATGAGATGGTTAGATAGCATCACTGACTCAATAGACATGAGTTTGAGCAAACTCTAGGAGATAGTGAAGGACAGGGAAACCTAGGGTGCTGCAGTCCATGGGGTCACAGAGTTGGATATGACAGTGACTGAACAACAAATGAAGGATAAAAGTAGGCAGACAAAAGGGCTCTGCCCCAAGAACTAAGTGGGCTACATTTTTATAATCAAAGGAAAAGTGGGGAGGGGGAGAAAACCAACTTCTTCCTTTCTTTTGTAAAGATGTTCAGGAAAATGGGGTGTGAAAGGATGGTCATGTCCTAGATCTCAGGTGAGTTCCTAGGATGGGTCAGGTGAGGGTCAAATGAGGATCCTTGGCTTCATACCGGAAAGAATTCAAGCATGAGCCATAGTAAATGAAAGTAGGTATGGATATTAGAGTTGGACCATATGAGAATTGGACACATTTCATAGGCAGAATGCTGTGCATCTCAGANAAAACAAAGTCAGGAATATGTAAAAAAATAAATGTCTATATATATTATGACCAAGTCGAGTTTATTCTTGGAATGAGATGTTGATTTAACACTTGAAAATCAATTAACTTATTTCATTGTATTAGCAGAATAAAGGGGGAAACATTAGATTGTCTCAATAAATGCAGAATTACATCTTACAAAATTGGCAATTTGTATTTACAATTCATAGGGAAGTAGGAAGCAAACAGAATTTACTGAATTTATATAAGCAGAAGATACAAAAACCTTAGGTCAACCACATTTCATAATCAACCACATTTCAAAGATGGCAAGACTTCCCTTTGAAATTGGAATACTGGAGACAAAATAGAAATATCTGCTATCACCATGCAGTGATATTCAACACTGTCCTAGAGATTGCCACAAGGGAAAGCAAGTCAGAAAAAGAAAGAAAACATAAATGGTATAGATAGAAAGACATAAAATTGTCATTTTAATGTGATGATTATATTTGCTGAATAACCAAAAGATTATAGAGATAAATTATTAGAATTAATAAGCGAGTTTAACAAGACAAAGTCACATAAAATCAATTACATTGTCATAAATCAACAATAAATGTAATTAAAAATATAGCATATAGACATAATTTATAAACTTTCAAACACCTAGGAACAAAATGCATTCAAGACCTTTATACAGGAAACTATAAACATTAAAACTATAAAAATTAAATGGAGAGATATACCCAGTGTGGACTCTTGCTGCTTGAAGTGTGGTCTACTGACCAGCAGCATCAGCAGTATCTGGGAGTTTGTAAAAAGAAAGGAAAATCAGAATCTTGGGCTCCATCCCAGACTTACTCAATCAGAAATTATATTTTAACAAGATTCCCTTGTCAATTGCATGCATAAATGAAAGTCTGTAAGCCAATATGGCAAGAGCTCAACTCTCTCTACCCTGCCATATAGATTTGGGTTATCTCAATCAAAATTCTAATATTCGCACATGNTCAGAAATTATATTTTAACAAGATTCCCTTGTCAATTGCATGCATAAATGAAAGTCTGTAAGCCAATATGGCAAGAGCTCAACTCTCTCTACCCTGCCATATAGATTTGGGTTATCTCAATCAAAATTCTAATATTCGCACATGAAGAGTCTTGAGAGTCCCTTGGACTGCAAGGAGATCCAACCAGTCCGTTCTGAAGGAGATCAACCCTGGGATTTCTTTGGAAGGAATGATGCTGAAGCTGAAACTCTAGTACTTTGGCCACCTCATGCAAAGATTTGACTCATTGGAAAAGACTCTGGTGCTGGGAGGGATTGGGGGCAGAAGGAGAAGGGGACGACCGAGGATGAGATGGCTGGATGGCATCTCTGACTTGATGGACATGAGTCTGAGTGAATTCCGGGAGATGGTGATGAATAGGGAGGCCTGGCGTGCTGCAATTCATAGGGTCTCAAAGAGTTGGACACGACTGAGTGACTGAACTGAACTGAACTGAAGTGTGAATGTGTGTGTGTGTGTGTGTATGTTAAAGTTTCTACTTTGATCCTAGCTTGAATATAAAATGATAAGGGACAAGAAGAACTAACATATTCTTTAATAACAAGATGGAGAACTTTTGATATTGAAATAAGACCATAATGTTAGGGTTTAAGCAGAGAAGCAGAAGCACTAACACACAGATATATAACAGATATAGTTAAATGTGTGTGTGTGTGTGTGTGTGTGTGTGTGTGTGTGTATTTGGAACAGAGGTTTCAAGTTACATGATTGTAGGACCTGGCTAAGCCCCCACAGGGTTGTTGGTTTTATAGTTATTGTGGAGTTTGAAGTCTGCAGGGTAGCCAGCTGGAAGGGAAAAGTGATGTGAAGTGTGCAGAGCAAGGTAAACCCGAACCCATTAGCATGAGCTGAAACACATTAGGCACAGAATGAAAACTGTGTCATGTCACACTGCTTCAAATCTTATTTTCAGTTGAAGTATTATCGACTTACAATATTAAATTGGTTTCAAGGGTACAACACAGTGATGTCATATTTTCAATATATTACATGCCAAAGTTATTAAATTAATAATATTATTGACTATATTCACAGTGTTGTACATTACCTTGTGACATTTATTTTATAACTGGCAGTTTGTATTTAATCCCCTTCCCCTATTTCCCTCCTCTCTGGAAATCACTAATTTATTCACTGTGAGTCTGTTTCTGTTAATATTTGCTCATTTGTTTTGTTTGTTAGAGTCCACATATAAGTCCACATATAAGCATACAGTATTTGTCTTTGTCTGATTTTTATCATTAAGCACAATCCTTCCAATTTCATCTATGTTGTAATAAATGGCAAAATTTTATTTTTTATGGTTGAATAATTATATATTACATACAATATTATATATGTGATGTATATGTGTATATATATCTTATTTATCCATTCATCTGGCAGTTAGTGGACACTGAGATTGCATCCATACCTTGGCTATTGTGAATAACGCTGCAACAAACATAGATGTGCATATATCTTTTCAAATTAATATTTTTGTTTCCTTCAGATAAAAACCCAGGAGGAAAATTGCCGGATCATATGGTGGTTCTATATTTAATATTTTTAGGAACCTATATAGTTTTCTATAGTGACTGTACCAGTTTACATTCCCACTAACAATCCATGATGGTTGCCTCATATAACATAATGTGAAACTCCATTCCCTCTTTGTTGGAGAAGGGAGAAATATTAAGAAGAGCTCTAGTTGTTCTCTCATTGCTCTCTTTGGTCTCTGGGCAGAAAAAGTAAATTTCTCTTGTCTTCTCTTTGATTCAAGATGACTACCATTTTGACCTGAGACCAACCACATCAGCCATCTATTCTGAAGGCTACTTTCAATTTTCCTAATGCAGAAGGAGGTCAGAGCTTAAAATCTTAACCCTTATCTAAATAGGATCAAAAGGGCAATAGATATTATTTTTATATCACTGTATTTGAAAAGAGGGTGATAGAATGAGTTAGAACAGCTCTTTAATATATGGATTTACATGTATTGAAAGATAAAATTTATATTCTGAAGCTGATGAAGGGAGCTTAAGACTGCTGGTACCTCATGACTTTGCTAAACACAGCCTTATTGAGTGTTTCTGCTTTATTTGTGTGGTACAAGTCATTTTATTATCTTCCATACGATTCTTGCTGCCCTGGTGTTAATCTTTTCAATTTGCAAAATACACTAGAATAAAAAACTTAGCACTCTAATTTTTTTATCTGAACTCACACACCAGCCAGATGCATTCTGTCACATCTTGCTAGTATATGCTGTTTGATGTTGTGCATCATAGTATTTTTTAAATTATTCACATATTGAATTTAAATTTATGCAATAATGTGAAGTAGAGAAAATGCTCTCTTAGTTTGCTTTTTAGCCTCTATTTATCTGTATCATTTTTTGATTCAAATGGCAAATCTCCAATTTTGAAGTTTTATGCTAGGGCTTGAAATTCCAAGGAGAGTGAGTGTTGTTATTTTCATTGTTTGGGAAACAAAAATGTACCTCTGATAATTTTTGTCTTTGATTACTGCTTCTTCAAAGGATTTAAACCAGAATGAAAGCCTTTGAAATCTTCAGAGATAAGGAGACATGAGAGTTATTCTGTATGCACTGGATAAACAGATGTCTTAGCTTTTCAAACCAAACCTGAAAAATATAATTACAAGCTTCATCAGCAACAGAGAACAATTTTTGCAGGTATATAGTGTTTTATACTTTACTAATGTGAAATGGAAGAAAGATGTCATTTTATTCCTTTTTCTTGTCTAAGAATTTAGTCCCAATTAACAATTCAGAAAACTTTTTTTTTTTTTTCTGAAATGGAAAAAAAATTCTCAGGAATCAGCATGTTTCCACAGAAGGGGGAAAGAAAATGTCTTTTCTCCTTGTCATTTTGGGCACCAAGAAGCATCATTAGAAACATATCTTTAAGCTGCTTGGGAAGTTGAGATCCTACTTGAGAAATACCAAGTTGATAAAAATCTAAATGTCTTTCATTTATTGAATGGACTAAACTCTGTAATCAAATTTATTCTGAGATAGCCATTGACTTCAGTGAGAGTGTCTCGTATGGAATAATTACAGAATGAAGTTCAATGCTATGCACAGAAACAAATAATCCAAAAAAAAAATAAAAAAACAATAATACATTTTGGATTTGGCAACTGATGACTTAAACTGGATAAAACAAATTCTCTGGATTTTGATGCTATAGCTGCCCACTGATTCACAGCAGTACAGAAATGGACCCAATGATGCAAAGAAACAAATAACCTCTATCTATTATGCTTTCGACCTTTTCAAGGTAGTACTTCTTACATACTATGAGGATAAAAGAGAAAAAGAGAATCATGCTATTGACTAGAATGTTTCTTTGTGCTAAATAAACATGGGTAATTTTGAAGTTTAAAGCTAAAGTCAGGACTCAGCAACACAACTTACAATTCAAGGCCTTTTTAAAATATCCACTCGCTGTATTCAAGCCACATTTTGAAAACACTGCCAACAGCTCTCTCATTGAGTAAATTGTAATTTTTTTGGTGATAGAAGAGAAAAAATAAGGCCAATGTACTTAAATACATCCTCTCAGGGAAAGGTTTCAGTTTTGTTCAACTCCGTGTCCCCAGGAACTTAATGCTTCCTTGACTGGAACCTTAAAATAAACCTCAATATATTTATTTTGAAACTTAATGATGATGAATGAGAAACTCTACATTGTTGAAAATGGACTGTGAAAAATGACACTGACCCTCAAAAATTGCCTCATATATTTGCATTCTCCAAACATTTTGGTAGTAGAGACCGGTTTCATGGAAGATAATTTTTCCACAAACTTGGGAATGGCTTGGGTATGACTCAAGTGCATTACAGTTATTATGTGCTTTATTTATATTATTATTTATGTGTGATAATGCAGTAATGCAAGCTCTGCAGAAGGGCTGTAAATACAGATGAAGATTCACTCACTCACTGATTGCTTACCTGCTGCTGTGTGAGCTGGTTCCTACAGGTCACAGACTGGTACCAGTTCATGGCCTGGGGATTGGGGATCCCTGTTGTAAATGGTTAAAACCGAAATGGACATTAGAGATAACTCAGTATATTTCCTTTATTTTAACCAATGAGGAAACTGATGCTTAACAAGGAATTCCCTGTCACCTTAGGGATGGAATATGGCTCTACTACAGCTCCTGGGATATGCTGCTAAACGTTTGTTCCTTGGCCCTTGTTGCCCCCCTCTGGGTGCCAGTAACAGTTGCTGCTAACTTGGCCAGCCCTTGATTACGACAGCATCAGTTCAGTTCAGTTGCTCAGTGGTATCCGACTCTTTGCAACCCCTTGAATCGCAGCACGCCAGGCCTCCTTGTCCATCACCAACTCCCAGAGTTCACTCAAACTCACGTCCATCAAGTCGGTGATGCCATCCAGCCATCCCAGCCTCTGTCCTCCCCTTCTCTTCCTGTCCCCAATCCCTCCCAGCATCAGAGTCTTTTCCAATGACTCAGCTCTTTGCATCAGGTGGCCAAAGTCTTGGAGTTTCAGCTTTTGCATCAGTCCTTCCAATGAACACCCAGGACTCCTTTAGAATGGACTGGTTGGATCTCCTTGCAGTCCAAGGGACTCTCAAAAGTCTTCTCCAACACCACAGTTCAAAAGCATCAATTCTTCAGTGCTCAGCTTTCCTCACTGTCCAACTCTCACATCCATACATGACTATGGGAAAAACCATAGTCTTGACTAGATGGACCCTTGTTGGCAAAGTAATGTCTCTGCTTTTGAATATGCTGTCTAGGTTGATCATAACTTTCCTTCCAAGGAGTAAGCTTCTTTTAATTTCATGGCTGCAATCACCATCTACAGTGATTTTGGAGCCCAGAAAAATAAAGTCTGATACTGTTTCCACTGTTTCCTAATCTATTTCCCCTGAAGTGATGGGACCAGATGCCATGATCTTAGTTTTCTGAATGTTGAGTTTTAGACCAACTTTTTCACTCTCCTCTTTCATTTTAATCAAGAGGCTTTTTAGTTCCTCTTCACTTTCTGCCATAAGGGTGGTGTCATCTGCATATCTGAGGTGATTGATATTTCTCCCAGCAATCTTGATTCCAGCTTGTGCTTCTTCCAGTCTAGCATTTCTCATGATGTACTCTGCATAGAAGTTAAATAAGCAGGGTGACAATATACAGCCTTGACATACTCCTTTTCCTNTTTTAATTTCATGGCTGCAATCACCATCTACAGTGATTTTGGAGCCCAGAAAAATAAAGTCTGACACTGCTTCCACTGTTTCCCCGTCTATTTCCCCTGAAGTGATGGGACCAGGTGCCATGATCTTAGTTAAGTTTAAGATATACAATGTGATGATTTGATACATGTATAATTGTGAAATGATTGCCATAAGAAGGTTAGTAAATGCACCCTTCACATCATATAATTACATATTTTGGTGGTGAAAATATTTAAGCTCTACTTTCTTAGCAACTTTAAGTATATGATAGAATTGCTAACTATAGTCACTGTGCTGTATATTAGATCCTCAGAATACTAAATTTTGATTCTATGTAAGCTCCTTGAAACTTTGATGCAAATATTAAGGGAAGAGAAGATGGAGAAAATTCCAAAGTTACAATTGAAACAAAATAGTAAATAAATAAATCCCTTTGAGTTGATTGAATTAGTATTTCCACCACTGAGCAGAAGAGGTATTGAAACAGACCCTGAATTGAGTTGACAAAAATAAAGAAAAATAAAGGAAAAGATGTCTTGCCCTGTTAATGCAAGAGTCACTGTTTACGTGATAGTGGTAGAATAATAGTTATTCTTAGCACTAATACTGACACAAAATATAAAATCAATAATGTTATATAAAAAGGATATTTTAAAGTCTTTTTCTGCTGGTTTTAGACAGAATGTCTCACAGTGTTATGTTTGGTCGTTTTACTTTAGTAGATGAGGAAAGGAAAACAGGAATCAATCTGGTTAGAGACTTGTCATGGTTATCTCACTCATGTCAGAAGGAAGTAGAAATCACCATCAGTGTATTTGGCCTTAAACACTGACTTTCAAATTTGCTTTAAAATGTCTAATAATTCATATTAGTCAGCTCAGGTTATTCACTGCACATCTTTGTTAACAAGCACACCATGTCAACAAGTTCGGGCAGGATTGCTACTTCAATCAGTACTTGCAAATAGGGAAGCATCTTGAGAGAGAAGATATCTTCATTGTTGGAAGTTTAGGGCCCTGTATGCTGTCTGAAGTCAAGCAGGCCTTAGAAAGCATCACTACAAACAAAGCTAGTGGAGGTGATGGAATTCCAGTGGAGCTATTTCAAATNAAATTCCCTCTACCTTCTTTTTTAAATTTGCACCCATTTCTCCCACCCCACCCTCATCCTCTGCCCCTGGCCACCACCATCTCGTCTCTGTATCTATGAGCTTGGTGCCTTTTGTTTGGGGGGAATTTTTAGATTGCACACACAAGAGAGTGAGATCATATTGCATTTGTCTTCTGTATGACTTATTTTACTCAGTGTAATGCCCTCGAGGTCCATCCATCATGTCAGAGATGGAAAGTCTCATTCTTTTTTATGACTGAATAAAATTCTATTATGTACATACAACCACATCTTCTTTATCCATTCACCCATTGGTGGATACTCAGGTTGTTCCATATCTTGCCTATTTTAAATAATGCTGCAGTGAACATGGGGATTCAAATATCTTTTTGAGTTAGTGTTTTTGTTTTCTTCAGGTAACTACCAAGAAGTGGAAGTGAGGTTAAAGTGTCTGCCTGGAATGCGGGAGACCCAGGTTTGATCCCTGGGTGGGGAAGATCCCCTGGAGAAGGAAATGGCAACCCACTCCAGTACTCTANCTGCATCTATTAAAATGGTTTTTATCTTTCAATTTGTTAATATGATGTGTCATATCATATTGATTGATTATTGATTGATTTCAGTATATTGAAGAATCCTTGCATCTCTGGAAGAAATGTAACTTGACCACAGTTTATGAGCTTTTTGATGTGTTGCTGATTCTGTTTGCTAAAATTTTGTTAAGGATTGTTGCATCTATGTTCATCAGTGATATTTGCCTGTAATTTTCTTTTTTCGTGTTATTTTTGTCTGGTTTTGGTATCAGGGTGATGGTGACCTCGTAGAATGAGTTTGGAAGTGTTCCATCCTCTGCAATTTTTTGAAACAGTTTTAGAAAGATATGCATTAGCTCTTCTCTAAGTGTTTGATAGTATTCTCCTGTGAAATATTTAGTCCTGGGCTTTTGTTTTTTGGAAGGCTTTTTATCATAGTTTCAATTTCAGTGCTTGTAATTTGCTTGTTCATAATTTCTATTTCTTCCTGGTTTAGTCTTGGAAGATTCAACTTTTCTAAAAATCTGTCTATTTCTTCCAGGTTATCTATTTTATTGCCATATGGTTGTTCATAACAGTCTCTTATAATCCTTTGTATTTCTGCATTGTCTGTTGTAATCTCTCCTTTTTAATTTCTAATTTTGTTGATTTGATACTTCTTTCTTTTTCTTGATGAGTCTGGCTAAGAGTTTGTCAATTTTGTTTATCTTCTCAAAGNAGTTTGGTTTCAAAGTCTAGAAGTTGAATTTTGCTATTGACTGGATAATTAAACAAATTCAATCTTGTTTTAGTGACATTTAATATTAGTCCTTTCTTCTTTTACAGCATAAGCTGAACTTGACTCTTAGGTAAGTGATATTTACATGTTTCACTTGTAAATGACAAATTGGTGCACATACAAGTATGGCTTGATGTACACCCCACATGTATTATTGTTGTTTTATTCTCATTATGAAGAACCTGGAGTAAAAAAGCTGAGAACCGTCATCATTAAAATAGAAAGAAGGTATTGGAATTAAACATGATAGTAGCAAACGAGATTTTGAGAGCGCAAAAGGAATTATTGTCAAAAGACAAATCAGAGCCTGGGATTCAGCCAGATAGAAAGCAAACCCCAGCAAGCACAATTGTTGGAATCACGTACAAGATTCATTAGGTTGAACAGAAGCAGCAAAAACCCAGTGTGAGGCTGGAAAATATACAGACATTAGAGTTAGAAAATAACAGTGATTTAGCAGAAGTGAATGCATCTAAACTGGCACTAAGAGAGATTTGGAAAAACATTGGATTAGCTTTGGAGATTGAGTTTGGGAGGATTTGTCAGTGTTGGGGTGAAAGGGGAATTGTGCCAGATCCGAAGATTTGTTTCATAGCACAAGAAGGAGTCATGAAGGAAAGTGGCTGCTCAATTTGTTGGTTTCCTCTCACTCAGGCTTGTGGCCAATTAGAGTACCTTTGCAATCAGCAAAATGCAGAATGTGAGAAACTCCACAGATTCTCACTTTTTTGACAAGTGACTTACAAGTGGAAATACATACAGTGAAAGGGTTAAAAGATATGTCAACCAAAAGTAATGCATGGACTTTCATCTTAATTTGAGCAAATTAAATCAATAAAAGCTGTATGAGACTATTGGGGGAATTTGATTTCTCCCACATTTAATGCTGCTGCTGCTAAGTCGCTTCAGTTGTGTCCGACTCCATGCAACGCCAGAGACGGCAGCTCACCAGGCTCCCCCATCCTTGGGATTCTCCAGGCAAGAAGATTGAAGTGGGTTGCCATTTCCTTCTCCAACGCATGAAAGTGAAAAAGTGAAGTCGCTTAGTCGTGTCCGACCCTCGGAGACCCCATGGACTGCAGCCCACCACGCTCCTCTGTCCATGGGATTTTCCAGGCAAGAGTACTGGAGTGGGGTGCCATTGCCTTCTCCCCCACATTTAATGATATTAAGGAATTACCATGAATTTTTGAGGTATGATGGTTTTGGAGCATATTTTTAAAAAGAGTGCTTATCTTTCAGCCATACATATTAAAATGCTTAAGGATGAAATTATATGATATCTGAGACTTTCTTCAAAGTAAAGTCATATAACAGGCAGTTTCAGGTAAATGATAAGTTTTCCAAGGCCCATGTTGAGAACTTTGTCTTGAAATGGGTGATCCACAGAAGTTCTGATTCTGTGATTATGAAGAGAATCAGTCCTGCTCTTTGTGTGCCAATGTGTTAATATTTCAGAGGTCTCTATTAATATCCAGTAGTTAATATTAATTATAATTTATCTAAGAGTGCCTAAGAAAAAAATCTTTCATATGAAGATT
Organism: Neotragus pygmaeus; assembly: GCA_006410875.1. Lineage (NCBI taxonomy): Eukaryota > Metazoa > Chordata > Mammalia > Artiodactyla > Bovidae > Neotragus > Neotragus pygmaeus. Next base: position 805,845 of record SJYV01022790.1, read on the forward strand.
TGACCAATATATCTTTGTCCTTGCTCTTTCTCTGCACCTTCTTTGTCATCCCCACCACAGACTTCACCATCATCTCTGAAAGTTCAAATGCTGTTTTCTTCCAGCTCAAATGCCGCCATCCCTACAAGAGGCCTTGTATAGTATAGTTCCCTTCTGTGGATAAGACTCTGTCTCGACCTCTTTTATGGCAATCACACATCCTGTAGCGTCTTGTAGATGTGTCTGTACATGTTCCTGTCCTCTACAGAACCAGAAGCTTCCTGAAGACCGGGTCCTTTCCAAACTGCTATGTCTTTGTACTCACCAGCATCCAGTGCTTTGCTTGGCCTGAGGAGGGCTTCAGCGAATGTCTACTGACTGGCTAATTTAAATGAACAAATAGTGAGCAAAAAATGTTTGCAGGAAACATTTGTAAGGAAAAGCAAAAGCAAAGCAAAAGCATCACTTTGGATTTCTGGAAAGTAGTCTTCACAGATGAAGAGAGCCTTCTAGACTTAATTAACAATAAAAACTTCATCAACCCACAGTAGCAGCTCATTTTAGTTGCTGTTTTGTCACAGAGCGTCTCCTTTGCTTTCAATAGCAGATCAACGGCCACATTTTGTAGAATGGCTTGCTCATAAACTGTCAAAATCCAAACAGCTCTTTGGGACATAAAGTAAGATAAACTGAAGTGGAATTGGCTATCCTGAAAGTTAAACTACTTCTCTAAGTATAGAAGGCGTGTGTACTGTTTCAGGAGCCTGTTGGCAGTTTCCCTAAAATGACCAACATTAGAACCACAGAATCATTTTGCAGATTACACTATAGTCATTCTTGTCTTTTCTCTTCTGTAACAATTCCCATAATGTGTTCATTATGGAAAAGCACACCCTAACAATGCCTCACTGCATTTGTAAGGGAGCAGTGGTTGAAAGAACTGCTGTGAGTTCGACAATCATTAAGAAATCAAGATATATAGACCAAAACTTCTTTTCAGAGAAGTTCTTTTCAGTCCCAGAGCCTTTCTGTCTACTGTTTGGGCTAGTTCATACCCCATTGCTAAATACTTTGGTGGTTGGACTAAAAACTCAAAAATGTTAAGTTATTTGATATTTTTAAATAACACAATAATAATATGGAAATCACTTAAGGGATAATTGCAAAGGTTTTGTTTTAAATGTAGAAATGTAATTTTTGCATCATAAATGAAGGGGAAAAGAAAGCTTTTGTTTCTGTATGGGATGATGAAATAAGTAACCATCAGATACTGAACATTCTATTTGCTTTCACAATAGTCCTGATGGGTAGGTAGACGTGGAAAGCATGTTTCCTCCTCAAACTTTTTCTCTGGGGCAAGGAATAGGGCAGGGCAAGAGAAGAATGTAGGGATGCAAGATGCCAGGAGACATTCTCAAGTTCCTGCAAAGAGCAGTTCCGCACTCACAGGACCCTGCCCTTGCCTGACCTTGAAAATGAAAGACTCAAGTTTGCATGCTAGGCACCTTTCTTACTTCACTCTAGTTCCAGCAATTTTCTTGCTGGAAAGTTAGACTACATTTTCCAGCCTTCCTAATTAGGAGATTTCTTGTGACCAAATCTGTCCCATGGCATACAAATGCAACTAGTGTTTGCCACTTCCAGTCGTGACCTAGAAAATCCTCTAAAGCATAGGTTCCCAATCCCTGAACCAATATCTGTCCATGGCCTCTTAAGAAATGGATGCCACAGTGGTGGGTGAGCGACAGGTTAGTGAGGGAAGCTTCATCTGTATTTACAGCCACTTTCCACTGTTTGCATCACTGCCTGAGCCCTGCCTCCTGTTAGATCAGTGGTGGCATTAGGTTCTCATAGGAGTGCAAACCCTACTGTGAACTGCACATGTGAGGGATCTAGATTGCCTGCCCCTGGTCTGTGGAAAAATTGTCTGCCATGAAACCAGTTCCATTGTCAAGATTTGGGGACTGCTGCTCTAAAGTGCCAGCCTCCATGTTTTTGTGGAAAAATTGTCTGCCATGAAACCAGTTCCATTGCCAAGATTTGGGGACTGCTGCTCTAAAGTGCCAGCCTCCATGTTTTTGGCTGTTTACCAGCTGAACATAGGGGACTTTACAGACACTGGGAGAGCAGAGCCACAATTTGGAAGGAATCTGAGTTGCTGAGTTGCCACTTAAACAAGAAATGCTCAAGAGAGCTGCCTCAGTAGGACCACCCATGGGAGATAACTGAGTGAAAAATGAACTTTTATTATCTTAAGATAATAATATTTGGGAATTTTCAAGTATTTTGTCACAGATTTATGTAGGTATAATTCACATTTTTCTGGAGGAAACAGATTCAGAGAGCTTAAGTTAGCCATCTAGGGTCATATAGCCCGTGATTATAGATTTAGGATTTGAACTCTAGTGTCTGACTCCAAAGTTCACTCTGATTCAACTTGCTCCTATTATGTTCTATATATCACTGGAAGGAACTACTCAGAATATACTCAATGAAGGCAGCAAATCTTTCCAAATAGATGTGTGATGTGCTAGTTTCTCCAACAAGAGAAACCATAGAACTTTTAAGTTAAGACTAAAAGCCACTGCTCTTTATAGTAAGCCATTTTCTGTAGGTAATTTACTTGTCAAAGGCACCCCTGTTGTTTGTATTTAAGCAGTTCCAGGAGGATCCTCCTACCCCTCCCCACAACACACACACACAAACACATTATAGCACATTACAGACCCTACATTTCACTTTGGTTCACCAGTCTTGCCAACTTCCAGCAGGTTCCTGGCTCTGGTTCCCATTAAGTTCAGTCTGAAGATTGTGGTATGTGAAAGCTAAAATAATAGCATGTCATAGAGAAAAAATGTTCCTTCTTCTTCTTTGATGACCCCCAAATTTTATTGGAAGAAACTCACATTCAAACAATGAAGCCATTATTATCTATCTGCTGTCTTTGCAAAACAGCACCCATTTAGAGATCTATAATCTGCCATATGAACAGATATTATAAGAATCTATTTGGGGTCTTTTTGCTTTTTTGAGGAGAGAGGAGGCAAGCCAATATTAGGAAGCAACACAGAGAAAAGGGCAGGGAAACAGAAATTTTGAGTCCATTTGTACTACTCTAAACAATGAGGTTTCTGATTTTTCTTTCCTCAGAGCAAATCAGCAAGGAGAGATGTGGTCTCAAAACAACAAGATATTTTTTAATTCTCCATGGCTTAATGAATCACTCTATGACAGTTTCCCTCACAGTGTTTCCTAACTGGAAAATCTGGAAACATTCGCATTTGTATATTCCTTCTTTTAAAATTGGAGATATTAGGAGTCAGCATAAATAACACTAATGTTGGCTTCCTTAATTTAAGTAGTGAAGTAATGTGGTGTGATGGAAAATAATGGTTTCGCTGTTGGAAAAGTATGGTTATTTTTCTGTTTACTTTAAATACCAGACAAATAAGAGAAGCATCATCAATGTCTCTAAGCTTCTATTTTCCATTTATAAATTGAACACATTAGTAATACTTGAATCACAAGGCTTAATGATATGGATATTCACATAATAAAATTGATCATGGGAGGATAAAATTAAATCATGTATATGACAGTGCTAAGTATGGATACTCTTTCTCTTATTAGTATATTATTTTTTATTTTCCTGTTTTTCAGGTTTTATGATGCCGCAGTTAACTCTGGTATATACTGACATAGAGCTAACACATAATGGAACACTTTTTTAAAACGGCACTGCTTACTTGGTTTGACCAGAAAAACACTGCAATTCTGATTATAGTTTTCAGGTAAAGTGACTTTTCTAGATATCTTCTCAATCACTTTTCTCCATCTACCATAGGAACTCCAAGAGAGCAAAAACTAGGCCTGTATTTTTCTCCATATTGTCAGCCTCTGGAAGAGAACTATGTAAAAACAACACATTCTTAGTGTTTTATTCTGGATTCATTCCTTATCACAATAGCAAATTTTATCCACTCTATTTCAACCTTTTTTTTTTTTTTTGCAGAAGAACTTACAGTATGCATCTCCTGATCTTTTGATTTCCTGATATATAACTAGAAAGTACCCTAAAAATTGTATAAAATAAATCTAAAGAGGTATCTGTAGAAAATTCAATAAGCTCTGTACAAAGCCAGTTTTTGGGTGTGGAAATGGGTGTATGTATCTATTTCTGCTTTATTGACTATGCCAAAGCCTTTGACTGTGTGGATCACAATAAACTGTGGAAAATTCTGAAAGAGATGGGAATACCAGACCACCTGACCTGACTCCTAAGAAACCTGTATGCAGGTGAGGAAGCAAAGTTAGAATTGGACATGGAACAACAGACTGGTTCCAAATAGGAAAAGGAGTGTGTCAAGGCTATATATTGTCACCCTACTTAGTTAACTTCTGTGCAGAGTACATCATGAGAAACGCTGGACTGGAAGAAGCAAAAGCTGGAATCAAGATTGCTGGGAGAAATATCAATAACCTCAGATATGCAGATGACACCACCCTTATGGCAGAAAGTGAAGAGGAGCTAAAAAGCCTCTTGACGAAAGGGAAACAGGAGAGTGAAAAAGTTGTCTTAAAACTCAACATTCAAAAAAATAAAAATTAAAAAAAATAAAGCTCAACATTCAGAAAACTAAGGTCATGGCATCTAGTCCCATCACTTCATGGCAAATAGATGGGGAAACAGTGGAAACAGTGGCTGACTTTATTTTTCTCAGCTCCAAAATCACTGGAGAGGGTGACTGCAGCCATGAAATTAAAAGATGCTTACTCCTTGGAAGGAAAGTCATGACCTACCTAGACAGCATATTGAAAAGCAGAGACATTACTTTGTCAACTAGGTCCATCTCGTCAAGACTATGGTTTTTCCAGTAATCATGTATGGATGTGAGATTTGGCCTATAAAGAAAGCTGAGTGCAGAAGAATGGATGCTTCTGAACTGTGGTTTTGGAGAAGACTCTTGAGAGTCCCTTGGACTGCATGGAGATCCAACCAGTCCATCCTAAAAGAGATCAGTCCTGGGTATTCATTGGAAGGAGTGATGTTGAAGCTGAAGCTCCAATACTTTGGCCACCTGATGCGAAGAGCTGACTCATTTGAAAAGACCCTGATGCTGGGAAAGATTGAGGGCAGGAGGAGAAGGGGACGACAGAAGATGAGACAGTTGGATGCATCACCATGAGTTTGGGTAAACTCCGGGAGTTGGTTGATGGACAGGGAGGCCTTGTGTGCTGTGGTTCACGGGGTTGCAAAGAGTCAGACACAACTGAGCAACTGAACTGAACTGATACATTAAAAAAAAGAAAAATGGTTGAAACTTTTTTTTACAGAACTTACTGTATGCATCTCCTGATCTTTTGATTTCCGGATATGTATACATACATCCATTTCCACACCCAACAACTGGCTTTGTACAGAGCCTATTGAATTTTCTATAAATACTTTTTTAGATTTATTTTTATACAATTTTTAGGGTACTTTCCAGTTACAATTGCTACGAAATATTGGCTATAGTCCCCATTTTTTACAATATATCTTTGAGCCTATATTATACCCAATTGTTAGTGCCTCTATCCCTCCTCATTATATAACCCCCCCAACATGCACATTGGGCTTCCATCATAGCTTAGTTGGTAAAGAATCCGCTTGCAATGCAGGAGAACCTGGTTCGATCGCTGGGTCAGGAAGATCCTCTGGAGAAGGAAGTGGCAACCCACTCCAATGTTCTTGCCTGGAGACTCCCAGGGATGGGGGAGCCTGGTGGGCTGCCATCTCTGGGGTCTCACAGAGTCGGACACGACTGAAGCGACTTAGCAGCAGCAGCAGCAGCAATAACAATATCCTAACTGCCCTCCCTGACATTATTCTTGGTCATCCTATACTCAAGTCATCCTCTACACTTTAGTCAAAATTACTAATTTTAAAACAAATGGACTCTATTCTCCATTCTGAAGATTTCCCTTTGGCTAACACCTACAGGATTGTCATTGCCGTGACATAGCCTACCATAGTCTGGCACCTTTAAATGTACCCCCTTCACCATCCCCCACTCCTTCTTCCAAGTTTAGTCTTTAGAGTCATGAAACTATATACTGTTCCCTTGTATACAATTTGCTATTCCTAACTTGAGTTTATGTCTTTGTTCATGCTGCCTTTTCTTTCTGGAATGCCCTCCCATTCCACACCCACTGCACCTGACAGATATGCACATATCTTTTCATTCTCACCTGATATAACCAAGGATAGATTCCACTTGAGAAAACAGAGTCATCAACTCCTTCATCTTAGTGACATGGATGGATTTAGTCCAGAATCTCTTTTGCTTAAGCTAGTCTGGATCTGTGATTATGTTTTGGTTTTTCACTTATAACCAAAAGAATTATACTAAACATTCTCAATAGCCTAGGAGTACCTTGAAGACAGGAACCATGCTTTACACATCTTTGTTTGCTCAGTGTCTCATGGAGTGTCTAACATATATGATATGAAAAAATATTTCTTTAATTAATAAATACACTTATAACAAAAACCTGAAATTATTCTATGATGTAAAGCCTATCTTAATCAATTGTTGTTGTTCAGTCATTAAGTCATGTCTGAGTCCTTGCAACCTCATGGACTACAGCACACCAGACTTCTCTGTCCTTCACTATCTCCTGGAATTTGCTCAAGTTCATGTCCATTGAGTCAGTGATGCTATCTAACCATTTCATCCTCTTGCCACCCCCTTCTCCTCCTGCCATCAATCTTTCCCAGCATCAGGGTCTTTTCCAATGAGGCAGCTCTTCACATCAGCTGACCAAAGCATTGGAGATTCAATTTCAGAATCAGTCCTTCCAATGAATATTCAGGGATGATTTCCTTAGGATTGACTGGTTTGATCTCCTTGCTATCCAAGAGACTCTCAAGAGTCTTCTCCAGTGCCGCAATTTGAAAGCATCAATTCTTTGGTGTTCAGTCAGTTTTATGGTCAAATTCTCACATCCATACATGACTCTTGGAAAGATCATAGCTTTGACTATATGGATCTTTGTTGGCAAAGCGATATCTTCGCTTTTTAATCTAAATCAATAAATTTACTCAAATTGAAAATGATTGAACTTATACTAGGAATTGACTAGGAATTGAAAGCTATAAATTTATCAATGTTTAGCCAGTTTACACAACTAATGATAAAAAATATTCAGAAGGATTTTTTTTTAGCTTTTTTTTTTAATGGAGTGACACTTTGTTAATTTTTGAAATATTTACAGCGTTTACAAAAAGCAAGAGACTGTTCTAATAAAATTTCTTATACATACAAAATGTATACATTTATACTACTGCATTTGAGATGTCTTATTTGGTAAACCATTAAGCTATGACATAAAATAATTTACAAAGATATATTTAATCTCTCTTAATTCATTGAAAACAAAACTATATTAGCTATAAATAGATCTTTACAGAAGGATTTTGACAGCCACTTCTAGTCTCACTAAGAAATTATCATTAACTTGTACCTATGGAAAATGTTCTTCCTTGTTTTCAGCTAGTCATTTAGCGTGTTTTCACTGAGTCTATGCCATCTTCTCATCTCCCATATCTTACATTGTTCTAGATTTTATTGAGATTTCTAGACAATGCTGGTTTTCAACATGTTTAGCCATTTATATCCATTTAAAATATTTTTATTCTCCTTAATAACAAATATTCAAAGTTTCCATTTTAGGTCAGACTATTTGCTCGGTGTATTTACTGAAGTACTAATGTAATAGTTTACAGGTCTGGGTAATCCTATTAATTCCAATGCTTATTTTGAAAATGTCTCCTACCTGTTAGCTACACAGAAATTCTTTTTTACAATCATGTAGTGGAAGAACTTCATTCTATTGCACTGCAGCTCTCTTTCTTTTTCTTATGGAAATGAGAAAAACTTTATGGTCACTTTCTTTTTTTTCCCCCAAAATCACCATAAACGTTCCTACCAGTTAATGGCTCCAACAGCTTCTGCTCCAGATTAGCAGATTTCAGTTGCTGCATCTTTCTGGACACACCTGTCTGTTTGCTCTGAAACCTCAACTCCCTGAAGAGTCAAAAAACAGTCTTTGATTTTCTGTTTATCCAGTTTCTTCTGGCAAGGCTGGAAGTGATGACTTCCAAAGTCTTGCCGTGTTGAGTCACAAATCAGTCCAGGCTTCTTGGTAAGAAAATTGTATCACTGACTCAAAGGACATGAGTTTGAGCAACCTCTGGGAGATAGTGGACAAGGAAGCCTGGTGCGCTGCACTCCATGGAGTCGCGACGAGTCAGACGTGACTTAGCAACTGAACAATAGCAAACTCTGGGGTTGAAGGTAAACTTTCCCAATTCACATAAACTGGATAATCCAACTATATTTTAGATATCACTAAACATATATGTTAGCTTTCAGAAACCATTTAACATTTAAGTCTCACACCTGCTTTAAGAGCTCTAAATCACAATAGTATTTGAAAAATAAATTACTGATCTTCCAATAGCTTTACCATCATGTGCTAGTTATAACATCTGCCTGATCAAAATTTGAACTACGGGAAGGGGCTCTGACTATATGGTCAGCTATTACGGATGACACTTCCCAGAAGGAAATGGAGATTCTGACTTAAGAGATGGGAATTTGAAAACACAAAGAGAATTAGTCACTAGTGGTGGGAGAAGTAGCTAAAAGAGTACACCAACAGAAACCATTATGCAGAGAAGAAACAAAGAGGGTTGAAGGTCACAAGGGAATCAAATATATAAGGAAGCAGAATAAGAGTGGCTAGGCACTCTAAAGCAAAGCAGAAGGTGTGGTGCTGAGAAAAAGCAGCACAAACTCAGAGAAGAGCAGGCTGAAGGGAGTTCCAAATCCCAGCAGCCATAGACATGCTCTCTCACTGTTAAAATTTCAGAGGCCAGTGGAGTTTTGAAAGCTACCCAGGGCCCGTGCCTATGCTCTCAGTAGCTTCAGTAGTGTCTGACCTGCAACCCTATGGACTATAGCCCACCAGGCTCCTCCGTCCATGGGCTACGCCAGGCAAGAATACTGGAGTGGGTTGCCATGCCCTCCTCCAGGGGATCTTCCCAAGCCAGGGATAGAACCCGATCTCTTACCTCTTCTGCATTGGCAGGTGGGTTCTTTACCACTAGCTCTACCTGGGAAACCCACAGTAGCACCAATTCTCTCTATTGTAATTATAGCTGCCATTGAGGTCTTCTTGGTTCATTTTCCAGGTTTTAGGTGTTTTTTTTTCCTTTTCATTTTGGGATGTGTCTGTTTTTGTTCATTTTGGGTAGGATCTACTTGGCTAAAGGTCTTAATTCTTTATCCCAAAATATATCTAGATAATAAATATCTCTATCACTTAGTGTAACTTGATCAACCCTGTTCCATTAAAAGAATCTGAGTAACTGTAACCTTAGAGTTCCCCCAGGGGAGATAAAATCAGCCCAAATGTCAACTTTTAAGTAAAAAATAAATTCTTTGGTTTTTATCTTGTACATATTTCAAAATTTTTTTCTNTTAGTGTAACTTGATCAACCCTGTTCCATTAAAAGAATCTGAGTAACTGTAACCTTAGAGTTCCCCCAGGGGAGATAAAATCAGCCCAAATGTCAACTTTTAAGTAAAAAATAAATTCTTTGGTTTTTATCTTGTACATATTTCAAAATTTTTTCTATTTTCCTTATTAGTGTGCTTGCACATGACACCATCCTCAGGCATCTGTGATGTTAATTAACAAGATAAAGGGAACTCGTTCAGTCACGTCCGACTCTTCGTGACCCCATGGACTGCAGCCCACCAGGCTTCTCCGTCCATGCGACTTTCCAGGTAAGAGTACTGGAGTGGGGTGCCGTTGCCTTCTCCAATAAGATAAAATAAAACATTAATACATATGTGGATATTAACGGTGGGTGAATGTGTCAGACTTTTGTAGGTAACATATTTACTTTTGAAAGTTTTTCCACTGTAGAGATGGAGTTTGGAATCAGAAAAAAAATTGTTAGAGTTATGAGTACTAAGTTGCTTCAGTCATTTTCAACTCTTTGCAACCCTATGGACAGTAATCTGCCAGGCTCCTTTGTCCATGGGATTCTCCAGGCAAGAGTGCTGGAATGGATTGGCCTATTAGGGTTATGATTAATATAATCCATTTTTACCCAGGAGCTGCTTTGGAGCTTATTCTGGTGGCCATGGAAAAGGAATTATATTTGTCCCACATGCAAAAGACCTAGGTTCGATCCCTGGATTGGGAAGATCCCCTGGAGGAGGGTGTGCAACCCACTCCAGTATTCTTGCCTGAATATCCCCGTGGACGGAGGAGTCTGGTGGGCTTCTTTCCAAGGGGTTGTGAAGAGTTGGACATGACTGAACAACTAAGCATACACATTGCTTTACAACTGGGTGCTCCAGCTGTCAGAATTCAATAGTTATTGATTGAATATATTTCAATAAGATCAATATTTTGATATAAGAAAGCCCTTTTATTTTGTGCATTTGTTTCACAATGCAATTTTCTTTTTTTTCTAGATAGTAGGTCCTTGTTGGTTATCTGTACGGCAAAACCAATACAGTATTGTAAAGTAAAATAAAATTAAATTAAAATTTAAAAAAAGAAAAAAAAATACAACAGTGTGTACATGTCAATCCCAAACGGCCATAAGCAAGTTTATGAAGACNATTTTCTTTTTTTTCTAGATAGTAGGTCCTTGTTGGTTATCTGTACGGCAAAACCAATACAGTATTGTAAAGTAAAATAAAATTAAATTAAAATTTAAAAAAAGAAAAAAAAATACAACAGTGTGTACATGTCAATCCCAAACGGCCATAAGCAAGTTTATGAAGACTTAAATATTCATTTTCACCTGATTATCTAGATTTCTTGTATAGGACACCTTAAACTCATTTACTTTTTATATTAATAAGTTTCTACAGTTGCATTTCCTATATACCAGCTTATCACAACTAATTCTTACACAACATAATAAAACACTTCAAACATTTTTCCTACCTGTTTCTTTCCCTCCACTTTTTCTATTCACTTGAGATTATTCAATTTCAAAGATTTAAGCTAATCCAAAGAATAAGTGAAAATTCAAGAATTTTATCAAGATTCGTAAATAAGGTTCAACTTAGAATTTAGAATACTCAACTTTCACTTTAGTGTGTGGAAGCTACACTAAATTTTTAAAGAAGGATTTCTTTACTTCTTTCATTCTTTGTGCAGCAGAGGTTTTTTTTTTTTAAACTATGTTGGAAAAATACTAGATATCCTGTAGAAAATCTCGAGTGCCTTATGATGTCATAGGGGGAAGACCAGTAAACAACGTCAAGACAGGAATTTCTTGAGAAAGAATCTTACTACTTACAACAAAAGTCTAAAATAGAATTTCAAACAGTAGATAACCCCATATTTCTAATCCTAAAGGTATCACATAACCGTTGAATGACTGTTATCATTAGAACATCAATAAAGCTGAATAAATAGTATGATTTTATAATTCAAAGGCTAAAAATAAACACCACTACTTTCTGTTTAGTAAGTCTTTTTGTTCTACCCTAATGATGTAGAACATTTATTTTCCAAAAGAGTTTAGGATCATTGCTATATGGCAAATGATTTCATGGGAAAGTTGACCTACACTCTGATAGTAGATCAAACTTCTACAGTACCAGACCATTAAGTCATTTTTGCTTCCTCCCTCAGATTCTGCCCTCCAAAGTGCATACTCTGCAGGTTAATCCACAGGACATAGTGAAAATGCCCAAATGTTCTCTGGAGTAATCCAGCCCTGCATACTGATCAATCAGAGAATACATACAGTCTTGCATACTGATCAGCTTTGAAAAATAAGGTTCACTAGCAGTAAAATGGAGAATGAAAGCACTCATCTATTTGGACCGAAACACGATTTACCTCAAATATCCGGACAATTGCCTAAAAGTTGGAGTTGTTACACTTTTGGTTTTGTTTTGATTTTAATTTTCTGGGTAATTGCTTTGAATCTTTTTCTGTTTGCTCTCCCTGACCTTGGAAAGGTCATGTTAGTTCTATAAACCTGTAAAGGAGTAATTTGAAATGCCATAAATAACAGAATATATGGCATATATTTATTTGGGTTCTTTAAAATAAAAATATAAATTAATCGCATATTTATATGCTCTCAGGTTATAGGTGATTATCACAGTGCCAAATATTGTACCATGGATTCAATTTCTATAACATTTATTCTAGCACACTATGATTTATAATCCTGTGAAGGCTCATCTATTGCAAAAACCTTTAGAGAAGCGTGTAGTGAGCGCCAAATGGAAGAAAAATCTGCTTTTTAAGGAATATATAAATGCATCCTAAGTGCATGCTATTTGATTCATATACAGCAGCTTTCAAATACAGTATGCAATTCACAAGCTATTGGTAAGCACGCCTATTCTGAAAGTAGGGATTAATATGTGATGGAATATGAGAAGCTTTGATAAAGTATAATTGGTATCAAAAGTCAGTAGTTATAAAAATTATTTATTGCTTACTTAGCCAAGCTTCTATAACTCTGTCTTTGCTAACATTTAAAGAGACAAAATAAGAGCTGACTAATTTTAAATTTCTTTTATGTTTTCTATTATATTTCTAACTTGTATTCTAATTAGGAACTCGCAATGATCAAGAATCACCAGCTTCCTTGAGCAGCTGGACTCCCAGCTGGGCATGTTGTATGTGTAACAGCTTCAGTAATTTCCTTTCTTTTTATGTGTCTTTTCTGTAGGTTGGCTGCATTGTTTAGAATGAGATTTCCTTTGCAGTCAGTACTGTCTATTGTTTTGTTACCTAACCTGCTTTATAAACTCAGATTTTACTTATCTTAATCACTACTAAAATTTTTTCAGATCAAACTCTTTTTGCAAAAACTCTTCATTCTTGTCATTATTCAAATATGAACTCAAATATATTTAAAACAATCATTAAATGCTTTATATAATATATTTAACAAAGAGTTTATCATTATAAATGCATTAAACTTTGTGACACATAGCCACAATTTGAAATAGCTTTTATTATCCAGTTTCATAACAAGATATTGAAGACATATTGAGTAATGATAAAGAATATTCATTTTAGATCTTAGAGATCTTCCAATTTAAAGAAAATGATAGATGTTTGAAGGGTTAAAATATAATCTGAGTGAACAGAATTGGGAATTTTTACCTTGGAGTAGAAGTGGCTAAACTTGGACTTTATAATTGTGGAAAATAAGTCAATCATCCAGTGCAGTGATACAAAATTTCAGTCTTAAACAAGAAGATGCCACTTCACATTTCTCTCCTCTCACTGCCCTTTCATGGACTTCTTTTCTGCTTAATGTAGGCCATTCTAACTTAGGTAATAAGATACAGTTGCAAGATCATAAGAAGAATTCATAGAGAACCTGGTAACACAGCCATGCTATATTCCATATGTGTATGACATAATCATAAATAAATGCTATGTTTGACTTTCATGATATTCAAAAAACTTAGAATCATAGGCAAAATGCCTAAATTTGAGGATTTCTTTTCTGCCCTAGAATAACACCTGTTGTTCAAGGTCTTGTAAGCCATTAAATATATCTCAGTCACCTAAAGAGAAATTTCCTAATTTAGTCCCCAAGTCAAAACGAGAGCTTAGGAGAGTGAAAGAAGGGATGATATTTTATAAAATGAGAACTGATTTCATATCTGGAATTAGAGTTCATATAAGGAGAGATCTTAGACATCATTAAATTCAGAACATTCATTTCACCTGCTAATTTGCTAGTTGACTTAAGATAACTAGAAGATATGACTTACAGAGGTGCTTTTAAAAAAATTCAACAAAATTGCATCTCTCACCCCAGCTCCTAGAAACTGCTGATCTTTTACTGTTTTCAATTTTGTCTTTTCCAGAATATCATATACTTGGTATCATTCAGTATGTAACCTTTTCAGATTGGCTTCTTTCAAGTAATAATTTGAATTTACAGCTCCTCCATGTCATATATTTTTAGCACTGAATCAATCATATTCCATTTTCTGGATGTACCTACTGAAGGACATCTTTGCCACTTCTAAGTTTTGGCTATTATGAGTATATCTGATGTAAACATCTGTGTGCAGGTTTTTTTTTTTCTTTGGTGGAGACAAATTTTCAACTCTTTTGAATAAGTACCAAAAATATGGTTATTGCATCATTCAGTACAAGTGTGTTGAGTTTTGTAAGAAATCACCAAACTGTCTTCTCAAGTGACTACCATTTTGCATTCCCATCAGCAATGAATGAAAGTTCCTCTTGCTATATAACTTTGCCAGCATCTGACATTTCCCAAACACTAGCCATTTCAGAAATGGTATGGACCTAACAGAAGCATAAGATGTTAAGAAGAGGTGGCAAGAATACACAGAAGAACTATACAAAAAAGATCTTCATGACCCAGATAACCACAATGGTGTGATCACTCACCTAGAGCCAGATATCCTGGAATGCAAAGTCAAGTGGGCCTAAGGAAGCATCACTACGAACAAAGCTAGTAGAGGTGATGGAATTCCAATTGAGCTATTTCAAATCTTAAAAGATGCTGTGAAAGTGCTGCACTCAATATGCCAGCAAATCTGGAAAATTCATCAGTGGCCACAGGACTGGAAAAGGTCAGTTTTCATTCTAATCCCAAAGAAGGGCAATGCGGAAGAATGCTCAAACAACCACAGAATTGCACTCACTTCACACCTTAGCAAAGAATGCTCAAAATTCTCCAAGTCAGGCTTCAACAGTACATGAACCATGAACTTCCAGATGTTCAAGACGGATTTAGAAAAGGCAAAGGAACCAGAGGTCAAATTGCCAATATCTCTTGGATCATAGAAAAAGCAACAGAGTTCCAGAAAAACATCTGCATNTTCTCCAAGTCAGGCTTCAACAGTACATGAACCATGAACTTCCAGATGTTCAAGACGGATTTAGAAAAGGCAAAGGAACCAGAGGTCAAATTGCCAATATCTCTTGGATCATAGAAAAAGCAACAGAGTTCCAGAAAAACATCTGCATCTGCTTTATTGACTATGCCAATGCCTTTGACTGTGTGGATCACAACAAACTGTGGAAAATTCTTCAAGAAATGGTACTACCAGACCACCTGACCTGCCTCTTGAGAAACCTATATGCAGATCAAGAAGCAACAGTTAGAATTGGACGAGGAACAATAGACTGGTTTCAAATAGGGAAAGGAGTACGTCAAGGTTGTAAATTTTCTTATATGCGTAGTATATCATGCAAAATGCCAGGATGGAGGAAGCACAAGCTGGAATCAAGATTACCTGGAGAAATATCAATAACCTCAGATACGCAGATGGTACCACCCTTATGGCAGAAAGTGAAGAAGAACTTAACAGCCTCTTGATGAAAGTGAAAGAGGAGAGTGAAAAAGCTGGCTTAAAACTCAACATTCAGAAAACTAAGATCATGGCATCTGGTCCCATCACTTCCTGGCAAATAAATGGGGAAACAGTGAAAACAGTGGCAGACTTTACTTTTCAGGCTCCAAAATCACTGCAGATGGTTGATTGCACCCATGAAATTAAAATACAACTTATTCCTTGGAAGAAAAGCTATGATCAACCTAGACAGCATATTAAAAAGCAGAGACATTCCTTTGCCAACAAAGGTCCATCTAGTTAAAGCTAAGGTTTTTCCAGTAATCATGTATGGATGTGAGAATTGGACTACAAAGAAAGCTTAGGGCCAAGGAATTGATGCTTTTGAACTTGGTGTCAGAAAAGATGCTTGAAAGTCTCTTGGACTGCAAGGAAATCGAATCATTCAATCCTAAAGGAAATCAGTCCTGAATATTCATTGGAAGGATTGATGCTGAAGCTGAAACTCCAATACTTTGGCCAACTGATGGGAAGAACTGACTCATTGGAAATGACCCTGATGATGGGACAAATTGAAGGCAGGGGGAGAAGGGGACAATAGAGGATGTGATGGTTGGCTGGCATCACCAATTCAATGGATATGAGTTTGAATAACCTCCAGGAGTTGGTGATAGACAGGGAAAACTGGTGTGCTGCAGTCTATGGAGTCACAAAGAGTGGGACACGACTGAGCGACTGAACTGACTGAATTGAGCCTTTCTGATAGATATGGAATGGTATATCATTGTTGTTTTAATTTGCATTTCCTTAAATGATATATGAGGTGGAGCATCTTTTCATATGCTTATTTATCATCTATATATCTTCTTTGGCAATATGTTTATTAAGGTAAATAACCCACTTTAAAATCTGGTTGTTTGTTTTCTTATTGTTGAATTGTAAGAGTTCTTTGTGTATTTTGGATAACAGATCTTTATTAGATGTGTCTTTTGGAATAAATTTTTTTTCCCTATGGCTTCTTTTCTCATTCTCTTGACATTTTCTTTTGAGGAGCAGAAGTTTTTAAGTTTAAGGAAGTCCATTTTATAAGTTTTTTTTCATGCATTTTATCTTTGCCGTGGTACTTAAAAAGTCATTGCCATACCCAAGGTCATGTAGGTATTTTCCTATGTTATCTTCTAGGAACTTTATAGGTTTGTGTTGTTTTTTTTTTTNACAGTTTGATTGTTCCAAGCAAAGTGGCAAAGTGGCATTTAACAGTAACTGAAGCTAGAAGCCAGTTTAGTACAACTAAAAAACAAACCAAAAAAACCTCTGTTTTTTTCTTCCCTTTTGATATAAAATAAAGCTTCACAAAAGCATATGTTTCCTCTATAAGGAAGAAGAAACTCACTCTAATCATTTACACAAGTTCTTGGAACATCTGCTCATATTCACTTGTTAAACAGTTCTTACATTTGATTTCATTGGTAGACCTATGCTAGCATCCCAGAAGATCACATAATTATGCAAAGTTGCTTTGTAAACTACAAATCTGAGTAATGTGACTTCTCTAGAGTAAACTGAGACCATACCTCATTCCCACAATTTTAATTACTCAAATACCAATATAATTTGAGATATGAAAAAAATGTCACATTTAGCTTTTAAGCAGTCATATATCTGTGTATGTCTTTAAATTTATAATGAACTTTTCTATTTTCCTTAAATTTCTATTTATTTTCTATTTATTAAACATGAATGGTGAAAAAATATTTAAAAGTAAATAGCAGCTTTAATTTTTCTATTTTTTCCTACTAGTGCATCTTTTTTTTTTCTTTTACCTCGTGCTACAGATGCTAACGACTGACATTTTGGAAATGTAAATATAGACCTGATCTTGTACAGCTATAATATGGCTTTATGTCCCTTGTATATAGTGCAGCTTCCACTCTGGTTATATATATATATTAATATTTTAGAAATCCTGCCATTGGGTAACTTCTGATACAACATCACAATGATATCTGAATTATGTACCAAAGCATGACACTAAATTTTAAGAATATTCAAAATTTTAAAAAACATTTTAAACCTTATAGTCAATGTTTAAAATATATTGTTCTTTCATTTAGACATATTTCAGAACATGGACAGAGATGTACAGAGACAGAAGTTTTATGCAAATATTTCAAATAGAGATATTAAAAATCAAAACATTACAATTAGTTGCTTGTGTTTGTTTCCTGCAGTTTTTTATAAATAAGAAATAATATTTAAAATTGAATACCAGAACATGTCAAAGTAATCTATATATAATCAAATAACAATCAATTTGAAGGCAAATTATTCTAAAGTGCTTCTAAGTTTCACCCACTCACGTCTCTGACATTTCTTTTCCTGTTACTAAATTTGACAAAAGATCATTGGAACAGGGAAGAAAAAATTTTTTTGACATTAAACTTCTGAGCCTCAGTGTCTTCTGTCTGCAGTTTGAGAATAGATATACATCTTACCTGATTGTAATAGAAAATCAGCTGATTAAAAACTAAATGAAAACTGTGAAGACATAAACGTGATGTTTACATGGAAGGAGAAATTTATTTGACCTTATTTAAAACTAGCTATCAGTAAAAACATGACAAGGTTTACCTAGAAAACAAGGTTCAATACATTTACCTAGCCCTACAATGAGACTGAATTGAAATACATTACATACATGCTCATATCTTCATTTGTATGTTAACATGGTCAAGTGACTGGGTTTATCCGGTAGCCCAGTGGTAATCAATTCTTCTTCAGTGTTGGGGGACACAGGAGATGCAGGTTTGATCCCTGAATTGGAAGAATCTTCTAGAGAAGGAAATGGTGACTCACTCCAGTATTCTTGCCTGGGAAATCCTGGACCCAAAAGACTGGCAGGCTACAGTCCATGGAGTTGCAAACAGTCAGACACAACTTAGCAACTAAACCACAACAACAGCACTGGTATAATGATTACAAGTGAAAACTTCAAGTTTGTTTTCAGTACCAATACTCACCATTTATACTCCTTGGGGATTCTTAAAATTGCATGTCCATATTTTTCTAAATGCAAAATGCCAGTAACCAAGTAAAAGGATGTTTGAGAATGAATAATGTTTGTTCTTAACTGTGAAGAGAAGCATAATGGAAATATAGCTCAAATTTTAAAACATCGCCAATAATACAGCATTCAGTTTGAAACTTTCACAAAGGAGACAATGACAACATCCATTTCAGCTTTTTCTTTTTCCCTGAATTTCTGATTTATGTGACTCAAAAGGTCAATCTTAGTAAAGCACAGAGAAAAGATAGTTATCCAACTGACATTTTTAGAATTCTACAGGTATGATATATTAAAGGATGTATTTAGGAGGCCAAGAAAAATTGGAAAATGCCACACATAGCAGTTTTAACATTGCTGACTTCTTGTCCTAGGTACAAAAGGATCAACCTGGAAAGCCATCATTACAATCAGAATTCCACTAGAAGACAATAAGAAAACCATAATTTCAATTCAGTGCTTTTTAACCCAAAGTTATCGGGCACCTATCCTGTAACTGGTAACCATTTTCCAAATCATAAGTAAATACACAGGGATGGAAGAAATTTGGTGAGGTGAGGGGGTGAAAAGTTGATTAAGATGTCTTCAAGGAGCCTAAAGTCTTGTGAGGCAGACATATTTAAACATGTAAATAGTGCAAGGCAGAATAAAGTAATTGCCATTTAGAAGTTCAAAGTACTTTGAGAGCCCATAGGAAGAAGTAATTAATGCTGACTTGTACTGAGGGGAAAGCTCCATGGAAAAGAGCTTTTGAAAAGGGGCTTGAAGGAGATGTAGTAACTTGCTGGATAGAAAAGGAGAGGACATTCCATGCTGAGTCAGGAATATCTACAAAGAGGTAGAAGGTCTTTCTCAGGCCTCTCCCAGCCAGACAAAGAAACTTACGTATTTTAATCGGGAATTTTCCTAACAATAAAGCAGCAAGACAAAGACTGATTTTTGTATTTTCTTTTTCCTTATACATTCTTAACAAACAATTTATCTAGGAATTTTGGTGTTCTGACAAAGCTCTTTAGATCACTGATTGCAAAATAGCTTCCCTTGTACTTTATGCTTGCATGTTTCAAATTTAAACAGTATTTAGAGCAAGTTAATTTCTAATCAATTATTATACATATTTGAAGAATGTGCATAACTTCATTTCCTAAATAGATATTTTCTACGTTCGTTTCTTAGATGAAACATATTTATATAAAGCGGGCATTGTTGTCCTATGAAATTTGAGACGCGTTTTACCAGATTGGTTGAGTTGAAGTGTTTGGTAAGGAAGCAGTAAAATAAATATCAACATCATTGCATGCTGGATATTTAAATGAGCTATAAAATTAAACTTGAAGCCAAACTGCAGCATCTTGTAACAATGTTCTGAACCACAAAGTCCAGAACTTTTACCCTTTTTAGTTATAGTGCAGAAGGAGAAAGGGAAAAGATAAAGACTTTTCTTTTTTAATCTTTAGAATTATTTTAAAGGATGTTTATGCCAAACAAAAACTGGAATAATTATTTTAAATATTACACAAATGTTTGGGAAACAAGGAGCCAATATTTCCTTAATTTACTTTATTAGTAGTTATTTTAATGGAAAACATTCTGTTAAGATGTAGTTGGTAACTGAATACTATATTTGTCCAAGAGAATGAAGGACCTCATTATTTAAAAATGTTTCTTCTTATAGTTACTACTAAAGCTACTTCTACCTCCATTTTATTGGTCATTATTTTTAAAGAGGAATCATAAACTGAATTCATTTATTTTTATTTTTCTTGTTTTACCTACAAATTTACAGTGTATATTCCTAGTATTACAATAAGCAAGTTTATCGTAATTACCAAGAACCATGAAGACATACCTTTTATCCTCTTTGCCTGCACAGTCCAAAGTTCATCTCTGAACCCAGGTTGGAGTTGTAAATGCCCGGGTTGGCAACAGATTGGATCCTGTGGCTGATATGCACATAGAAAACTGATAAAACAGCTTTCTAGGCCAGTTGGGACTGAAAGACAGAGAGGATGCTAAAGGTTTTGCTGAGATGCATGGTCATATCCAGCAGCCCAGGATGGAAACCGAGATTCCAGTCAAGAGCAGAGAGGTGATGGCTATCAGGGAGCAGCTATTTCCAAATAGTAAGCCAAGAAGCACACGTATTCGATTAAGCAAGTATTCTTTAACCAAACACGTGTGACAAATTCTGCGTAGTAGGACCCTTTCCAGAGTAGTTACAAAGTACATTATCCAACAAAACACATAAATAAATGCTTCAGTAAAGCAATCTGATTGACTTTTTTGAACCTGTGTTTTCTCACACTTAAACATGGAAAAATTTCTTGGAATATATTTCTTGTTATTCAGCCCATCAATTTGAAAGTGTTGCTTTATGACATTCAATTTGCACAATATTAGCTTGCTTTTCAAAGTAACTGTATTTATTAATTATTTATTTGTGGCTGCACTGGGTCATTATTGCTGTGTGGGCTTTCTCTAGTTGTGGTGAGCAAGGGCTACTCTCCAGTTGCCATGCCTGGGCTTTTCATTATGGTGGTTTTTCCTGTTGCAGAGCACAGGCTTTAGGGCACTTGAACTTCAGTAGTTGCAGCATGTGAGCTCAGTAATTGTGGCTCCTAGAATCTGGAGCACAGGTTCAGTCGTTGTGGCATATGGGCTTAGTTGTTCTGCGGCGTGTGGGATCTTCCCAGATCAGGGATCGAACCTGTGTCTCCTTCATTGGCAGGCAGATTCTTTATCACTGAGCCATCAGGGAAGCCCAATATTAGGTTGCTTTTTAAAATAAGATTCAAAAATAGAGTTTAGTTTCATAGTAAAAATAGATTTACAGATAAATTTATTTGATTTATATTTTAGCTCCACCCTCTAAAGTTAAGTTAGGAGTGTACTGTGTAGAAGAAAGGGCTTCCCAGGTGACTCAGTGGTAAAGAACCTGCCTGCCAATGCAGGAGACTGGAGGAAGAAATGGCAACCCACTCCGGTATTCTTGCCTGGGAAATCCAAAGGACAGAGGAGTCTGGCGGGCTATAGTCCATGGGGTCAGAAAAGAGTTGGACAAGACTGAGTGACTGAGTACGCACATGTAGAGGAAATCCTAACTTTGTTTTTATATGTTCACAACATACATGGCTAAAGAAATAAAATCTATCAGAGACAAAACGGTGTGAATTGCAAATGATCAATTTCTTTTGATTTTCAAAAAATGGCAATTTTTGACTCTTCAGTGTATGAGAATCCATGCCTTTTCAATGATATTTCAGCTGTTTTACCCAACTTTCTTTCATTTATTTGATTTTCTCATTGTATATTATAAAAATGGAAAGAAACCCTGAGTATCCTCACTAGTTTTGACTAAGAAAGTATCTCTGTGTGTACTTTAAAAGTCATATTTCTAAAAGAATGTGTTTCCACTTTACAGCAAATCTTGACACAACCAATAGTAACTGGTTTCGGGTGTTGAGCTGTTCCTGAGAAATTTGTATGTGGGTCAAGAAGCAACAGTTAGAACCCTGTAGGGAAAAACTGATTGGTTCAAGATTGAGAAAGGAATACAACAGTGCTGTTGGCTGTCACTCTGTTTGTTTAACCTGTACACTGAGCACATCATGAGAAATGCCGGATTGGATGAGTTACAAGCCAGAATCAAGATAGGCGGGAGAAACATCAACATCTCAGATATGTGGATGATACCACCCTCTTGGTAGAAAGTGAAGAGGAACTAAAGAGCCTCTTGATGAGGGTGAAGGGGAAAAATGAAAGAACTGGCTTAAGACCAAATATTAAAAAAAAAAAAAAAACAACAACTTAAGATCATGGCATCCAGCCCCATTACTGTGTGGCAAATAGAATTGGAAAAGGTGAAAGTACTAAGAGATTTACTTTTCTTGGGCTCCAAAATCACTGTGGATGGTGACTGCAGCCATGAAATCAGAAGACTATTGCTTCTTGGCAATAAAGTGATGACAAACCTAGACAGAGTGTTGAAAAGTGGAGATACTACTCTGCTGACAAAGGTCCATAGAGTCAAGGCTATCGTCTTCCCAGTGGTCAGGTACGGTTGTGAGAGCTGAACCATAAAGAAGGCAGAAAGTCAAAGAACTGATGCATTCAAACTGTGGTGCTGGAGAAGACTCCTGAAAACCCCATGGACAGCAAGGAGATCAAACTAGTCAATCTTAAGGGAGATCAACTCTGAACATTCACTGGAAGGACTGATGCTGAAGCTGAAGCTCCAGTATTTTGGTCATCTGATGGGAACAGATGACTCACTGGAAAATTCTCTGATGCTGGGAAAGATTGAAGGCAGAAGGAGAAAAGGGCATCAGAGGATGACATGGCTGGATGGCATCACGGATGCAATAAACATGAACTTGGGCAAACTCTGGGAGATGGTGAGGGACAGGAAGTTCTGAAAGGGTATAAATTTTCTTTTTATATGTCAATAGAGATTCCATCTAATACAACTTTCAGATGTGTTATTTATTTTATTTTTACTTATTACATTATCAATCATTTAATTTTTCTATTAATGTTTATTCAATATATTCTGAAAAAATAGTGTAGTTAGGTGAAAAATAATTTGTAAATAAAGATTGCTTATATTTGCAATATAATTATGAATGATATTTCAGGAGGACTTTGGCTTATTTTGCTTCTTATAATTACAGTGAAATTTGAGCCTCATTTTAAGTCAGGTTGCCAAATGTTGTATAATTAAATCATTCTTCTTTATTTCTTTACAGAATTCTAGTTTACCATTATGTTCTTGTTTCCTCTTAAGGCCAAATAAAAAACCTTCCATTTTGAACCCTGGGCAATGTTATATTTGATGGTATTTATTTTAAAAGAAAAAAGAGCAAAAACTTGGATATTTTACTTTCAAAACCTTGGAACCAGAAAAAGGGGATTTCTCCTAATCAAGGGGGGAGAAAATGTATTCTGTGACATTTTCTTTTTGCTTGGGCCACTTGGAATCCCAGAGTTACATTTGCTCTTCATTGCAACACCTTGCACTCTAGCCTAGAGAATCCCATGGACAGAGGAGCCTGGTGGGCTGCAGTCCATGGAGTCGCTAAAAGTCAGACACAACTGAGTGACTTCACTTACACTTTTCACTTTCATGCATTGGAAAAGGAAATGGCAACCCAATCCAGTGTTCTTGCCTGGAGAATCCCAGGGATGGGGGAGCCTGGTGGGCTGCCATCTATGGGGTCACACAGAGTCGGACACAACTGAAGTGACTTAGCAGCAACAGCATGATTTATAAAATATCTTGCTTTGATTCTCAATTGTATTCACTGTTAGGATCCCTGATATTATTTTTGTAAAAAAAAAGCCACTATGTCCAGTTTATACATTTTTCAGTAGGTTGAATACATATAAATACATAAAAATATGCTAGATGAAGGTAGCATGAAAAAAATCATTATATTTATAGACAGATCAAAAAAAATAATGCTTATATGGGCAAATGGATTTCAAAATATAAATGTATAGTGGTTTAGCAGAAAAAATAAGTGATGGAAATGAAAATATTTTGGACGGTTTTTCACTCTGTGAAGTGAAGTGATAATCGCTGAGTCACATTCGGCTCTTTGAGACCCCATGGATTGTAGCCTGTCAGGCTCCTCTGTTCATGGAATTTTCCAGACAAGAATACTGGAGACAGGGCATCTTCCCAACCTAGTGATCGAACTCAGGTCTCCTGCATTGTAGGCAGATTCTTTACCATCTGAACCACCAGGGAAGCCCTTTCATAAGATCTCATTAAAAAAACAAACAAAAGACTACTAGAAACCAGAAAGAATCTATGTAGCTGCTAGTATTCCCAGCTGAGAGTTTTATCAAAACATCTGTTCTAAGATTCAGTAAATAATGTGTCACCACAGTGGATAGACAGATTCTACCAAATATTAACCCTGCTAGCAAGTGTCTTCAGGGTTCAGTGCTGACCATCACTTCAGGTTATGCAAAGCGTTCAAATGCCAAATCAGGTAATGCCCATTTTCACTGATAACCAACCATTGCGAACACTCCAGTCTTTTGTCAGCACAGCAGCTCCAGAGCCATCCATCAGTGCTGGGAGTTCTGTCATATGCATTTAACTTCAGCATCCGCCAGCAGCTCAAAGTCGTTTCACTAAACACACTGTCATGACCATTGTGAGGGTGGGAGAAAGACCAAGCTAAAGTGATTTTGTCCTTTGGTCTTTACAAGCAGTTAAGATGATTTGTTTTTTTCTTTGTTGGATCACTGACACTGGTGTGGAAGAGAGAAAACCTTTATAGGTAATCTGCCATACTGCTTCCCGAAGTTTCATAAAGTCTTTGATTGGGAAATAAGAGTCTGAGTTAATTCATAACAATTGCTGCATTGCTTGTTTTAAATTCCAAAGTGGAACAGTGCGTCTTCACCAAGACAATATTCATACCATATGCTTCTTAATGTTTTGATTCTCTAGGGTACAGTTGAGCAATCTGAACATCAGATAATGTGTTCTATCCTCCCCAGCACCCAGGTCATATTCTGGGAATAAATTAGGCTTAAAGAAGTTCCTTGACTCCTTTAGGCCACTGGGGTACTATTTAAGGAATCACATGTCGAGGACAAAGGGTGTTTCTGTCTTTCCAATATCTGAAACAAAGATTTATATCAAGCCTTGGCAGAGGAATGGACCAGTTAATTGTCCGCAGTTTAGTCTTTGCCTACAATATGCATAGACATACTTAGGAGAAGGTGATCATATCCAGTATATATTGAGATATGGTGAAGGGCAAAGGCGGATGGTTCAAGACATCATGAATCAATAATGTGATCAATTCACATGTGCTAGCATATCATGCACTTGACTTGTTAAAATTTCTTGGTTTTACTATTTGTTTGAAGAGATAAAGTTTTAACAGGTTATTACTTCAGATAGATATGAAGTCAACCTAAGTGAAAACACATTTGATAGTTTAGGTCTATTTGAAAGAGGATCTCTTTTATGAGAGAGAAAACTGCAAAAACAGAAAGAATGTCTTGAACATATAACCAATAAAAATATCTTACCTTCAAAGAGCTCAAATCATTGTAATAAGTTAATGTGTCCTTATTGCTTCTTTGTCAGAATTTTGAAACCATTAAACAAGCAAAAACTAAAACATCTTTACGTTTATTGCCTGATGAAGGGGGGAAATGTCTTTACTAGAGAGAAGGATCATCTTTGAAAGATTTGCTGCAATGCAACTTCCCTTTTCAGTCCCTGACTTTTCATCTGAGAAAAAATAAATAAAAGTACCCAACTCTTTACTGCCTAAGCTCATCATGCAAAACTTTTTTTTCCCATGCCCGTTTAGTTTCTGAGACCCAGTGTGCATGAAGACTATTGTGTCATTGATTAAACCTGTGACTAAGGATTAGAAAATAATTTATCATTTTAGTTGCCTCTTAAAAGGTGATAATTAGGATTGTATCTGTTTTTACTCTTGATGATATCCTAATTATCCTAGAGGGTATAGGAGTATTTTCCAATTGCTTGCAGTATATAGAGAACCAAAAAGAAAAACAAAGCAACTATCACAGAAAGCAGAGTAACAAACTCAAAATAACATGAAACCAATTGGACATATAATTACTGAGGGAATGAGTACAGGACAGTGAAATATAAGAGTCTTCATGGGGAAGGGAAATTGAAACTCAGAGTAAAAGGAAATGATAGTGAAATGCCAAAAGACACTAAGTTTTAACTGAGCTTTCAATGAAAACATTTTGCTGTAAAAAAATAATGGGATTCCACTTAATAAAAAAAAGTCAAAAGCATAGAACAAAAGCAGAATCTAATTTATGTTTTGGCATCAGTCCATCAATCCAGCCTGATTTCCTGACACTGATCTAAAACTTCATGGATCAGTAAAGAGCTCAGACTTCTTTATAACACAGTCAAAGCCACCTTACTCTAAACCACCATTATTTCTCCCGTGATATTCTTCCATCTGGTCTTTCTGCCCTCACTCTTGACTATTCTCTAAAGTACTCTTACCAGGGCAGCTAAAGTGCTACTTTTTAAAATTACTTTATTTTTTTTAACTGCACTGTGTCTTTGTCGCTGCATGGGCTTTCTCTAGTTGCAAAAGCGGGGACTCCTCTTCTTTGCAGTGTGCAGGCTTCTCACTGCAGTGGCTTCTGTTATTGCAGAGTACAGGCTCTAGGGCAGAGGACCGGTAGCTGGGCTGCATAGACTTAGTTGACCTGTGGCAAGTGCAATCTTCCCAGACCAAAGATCGAACCCGTGTGCCTTGCATTGGCACGTAGATTCTAATCACTGAACCAATGTGCTACAGTTTAAATGTAGGATTCACGTCACCTGCAGAACCAACTCATTTGATGGTTTTCTATCCCATTGAGAGTAACGGCCAAATTCCTAACAAGTGCTTATGAACGGCCCTCCTCCTTCTCCCATGACCTGTCTTATCTTTGTTTTGGTTTCTTATTTATATCGGAGTGTAGTTGATTTGTGGCCTTCCCCAGTGGCTCAGTGGTAAAGAGTCTGCCGGCAGTGTAGGAGACATGAGTTCAGTCCTTGGGTCGTGAAGATCTCTTAAAGGAAGAAATGGCAACCTACTCCTGTATACTTGCCTGGGAAATTCTATGGATAGAGAGCCTGGTGGGCTATAGTTCATAGTGTTACAAAAGAGCTGGACATGACTGAGTGACTGACAGCAACAGCATAGTTGATTTACAGTGGCAGGGAGACTACACGACCACATCACCTACCAAAGTCTCCACCACCCAATACAACCATCCTGGAGTTTAGATTTTAACACATAAATTTCAGGATGACACAAAGAGCACACACCAGCAATATTCCCAGGTTAGGGCTTTTGCACTGGCTGATCTCTTCATTTGTAACACTCCCCAGGAAATGAAGGTCATCTCTTTTACTCCTCTTTCAAGTGTTTGAGTGCTGATTTCTTGGTGGCTTCTATCTTCACCAACTCATTTAAATTTACAATTCACTTAACACACCCATCTTCACCTCTGTATTGTCTTTTTATATTTGTAATATAATCTTTTCATGGACCACAGCATTGTTGTGGTAAAAGGCTTTCATAACTGAATAAAGCTATGAGCCAGACCATGCAGGGCCACCCAAGAGAAATGGGCCATAGGGAAGAGTTCTGACCTAACATGGTCCATTGGAGAAGAAAATGACAACTTACTTCAGTATTCTTGCCTGGAAAACCCCATGGGCACTATGTACTTTAGTATGCTAAGGCTTTTGACTGTGTGGAGCACAACAAACTGTGGAAAATTCTTAAAGAGATGGGAATACCAGATCACCTTACCTGTCTTTTGAGAAAACTGTAAGCAGGTCAAGAAGCAGCAATTAGAACTGGACATGGATCAACTGATTGGTTCAAAATTGGGAAAACAGTATGACAAGGTTGTACATTGTCTCCCTGCTTATTTAACTTATATGCAGAGTACTTCATGAGAAATGCTGAGCTGGATGAATTCCAGGCTGGAATCAAGACTGCCAGGAGAAATATCAATAGCCTCAGATATGCAGATGATATCACTCTAATAGCAGAAAGTGAAAAGGAACTAAAGAGCCTCTTGAGGAAGGTGAAAGAAGAGAGTAAAAAAACTGACTTGAAACTCAGCATTCAAAAAGCTAAGATCATGGCATCTGGTCCCATCACTTCATGCCAAATAGAAAGGGAAAAAGTGGAAGCAGTGACATATGTTTTTTCTCGGGCTCCAAAATCAATGCAGATGGTGACTGCAGCCATGAAATTGAAAGATGCTTGCTCCTTGGAAGGAAAGCTATGACAAACTTAAACAGCATATTAAAAAGCAGAGACATCATTTTGCTGACCAAGTTCCAGATAGCTAAAGTCATGGTTTTTCTAGTATTCTTGTATAGATGTGAGTGTTGAACTATAAGGAAAGTTGAGTGCCAAAGAACTGATACTTTCAAACTGTGGTGTTGGAGAAGACTCTTGAGAGTCCCTTGGACTGCAAGGAGATCCAACCAGTCCATCCTAAAGGAGATCAGTCCTGAGTATTCATTGGAAGGACTGATGCTGAAGCTGAAACTCCAATACTTTGGCCACCTGATGCAAAGAAGCGACTCATTGGAAAAGACCCTGATGCTGGCAAACACTGAAGACAAAAGAAAAGAAGACAGCAGAGGATGAGATCATTAGATAGCATCACTGACTTAATGGACATGAATCTGAGCAAACCGCAGGAAATAGTGAAGGACAGAGGAGCCTGGTGTGCTACAGTTTATGGAGTCCCAAAGAGTCAGACACAACTTAGTGACTGAACAACAGTAACAATAATATAGTCTTTTGGGAGGTGAGATATAATTGCTTTATTATATTGTGTTAGTTTCTGCTGTACTATGAAGTGAATCAGCTATATATATATATATATCTCCACCCTCTTGAACCTTCCTTCCACATCCCCCGATACCACCCCATAGGTCACCAGTGAGTACCAAGCTGAGCTCACTGTGCTATACAGCAGCTTCCCATTAGATATCTATTTTACACACGGTAGTGTATATACGTGAATGCTACTTTCTCAATTCATCCCATCTTTTCCTTCCCGTGTGTCCACAAGCCCATCCTCTATGTCTGTGTCTTTAACTCCTTCCCTGCAAATGGGTTCATCAGCACCATTTTTCTAGATTCTACATATATGCAATAATATACAATGTTTATTTTTCTCTTTCTGATTTACTTTACTCTGTATTGATTTCTCCAACCATGCTTTTTATTTTCCATTTTCACAGATCCTTTTCTAGAATTTCAACATAAATTTTAATTATGTCTATTTTATGTATGTGACTTCAATCATTAGACCGTAAGTTCCAGAAGGGCAAATGTTTCTTTTTCTAATGATATAAGAATTTGATTCTGAACATTGATATATTTCAATTACCTTCAAACATTCCATCCTTTTGGAGAAACAAGTATTGTAAGAAAGAAGATGAGGGTTATATAGACTCTCACTTTAATATAACATTTAGCTCATAATATTTATTCAATATATATTTGCTGAAATGAATTAAACTCTAAGAATTTTTAAAAATTTCTAAATACATTTTCATAGAAAATGTAACTAACATTGAAGGGATGAATGGCAATTGAAATATTTGCTATAGGCTGTGGGGAGTTTTATTGTCTTTGGTCATTAAACACCGTTATTTTCAGATTTTTTGTTTGCTAGTTTTTTCCTATGGTGAAACTAGCATTCAAACTTATATGCAAATGTTATGTTTAATTTATATTTAATTATATGTAATCTCTGCTGTAAGTCTAGATTTGTTTTTTAAAGAATGAATGCTTATTTCATTTGGTCATTTTCTTATTTTTTTTCCCTTGTGGAACTGAATTCTTCAGTATTTTATCTATGATTCTGTTTGCCACTGTTTTGTCATATCTTGGTTGCAAATGATTTCTTTTCGAATCATCTTTTAAACAGCAAAATTTATGTAAGAAAATTCTTCTTTCCCCATTCTACTAAGAGCTATATTAGAAAATGTCAATCCTGAAGAAAATATACTATAAGTATCTTTGGAAGTGAGAAAAATACTATGGCATACAGTATTTCATGGAATTAGAATTACTAGTTGATAGATCATAGCTAGTTTGGGAATCCTGTAGGTTTTATGGATGAGTGTATCTGTATATGTGTGTGTGTGTGCATGTTTATACATATGTATATGCAGCAGGAGGCACACACATTTGTTTTTGCTGGTGGTAGTGATGGCAGCAACTGTGATGTCTTATTTTTGTTTTTCAGAATGAGACAAGGGTTGGTAACATAAAGAAAGTAATCACAAATTGGATTTCAAACAGGAGTAGTCCTGAAGTGCTAGAAATTGAAAGGAAAGGTTAAAATAGGTTGAATTTATACAATGCTCCTTTAAATAGCATTTCTTATAAATTATATTAAATGCAAAATGTAAGTCTGGTTTTCTATTTTGTGTTTGAATTCTCATTGCTACACTCTTTTAGAAGGAAAGCAAAAGACATTTTTATGAACACATCAATAAGTTGTCTGGTTGCAGGTGGAAAATTCACTTTATCTGGCTAGACTAAGACCTTTCACTGAAATTTTCTATTAATTTCATTGAATTTTAAAAATCCTCGGTTCCACATGGAATTATTTTTGTCTCATTTGTGGAAGAAATCAACTGAGAAAAATGTTATACTGCATTAAGATCTAGGCATCTTATGAAGCTGAAGTGATTTTCTGTGTGTAAAAGAATGGTGTACCTAACATTCTGTATTTGAGAAACTGGATGTGGAACCCATAATACAAAGCCAAACCTAAACTGCTAGCAAAAATGCATTATGTAACAAAGAATAATATGAGTTTCAAATTCTGATGCTGACTGTTGAACTCTTACTATATCAGTTCACGTTAGAGTTTAAGTCAGCTGAAAAAACTGCCTAACGTGCGTGTTCAATGTGCTTCACACTTTTGTAATCTCATTAAAGAGATAAATACTAACTGTCTGGAATGTCTACTGAAAATCTGTGTAAAGTTTTAAAAGACAGAACAATGGTTTTGAAAGGTAGCATAATCTTCATTTTTTCCTGATGTTATGCCATTCTTGTTTGTTCCTTCAGTCACTAAGGCGTATGTGACTCTTTGCGACTCCGTGAACTGTCAACAGTCAGGCTCCTCTAGCCATGGGATTTCCCAGGCCAGAATATTGGAGTGGGTTGACATTTCCTTCTCGAGGGGATCTTCCTGGATCACGGATAGTACTCATGTCTCTTGCATTGGCAGGCAGGTTCTTTACCACTGCGCCACCAGGGAATCCTTGACTATGTCATAGGTATAAAATTATATGGGCTTTCTTGGTGGTTCAGTTGGTAAAGAATCTGCCTGCAATGCAGGAGACCCTGGTTAGATCCCCAGGTTGGGAAATCCTCTAACCAGCCTCATAAGTAGTAAGTTTAAATAAGAGTAACATTGTTTTTTCATCTTATTCATTTGGCATTTTAGAATTTAGTAATAGTATCCTAAAAAATGCTTTTGAAGATAGACTGTTGACTGATAGCAATATGTTACAGAAATCATATTATACATTTTACAGAGGAACTTTCCATTAGTATATAGTGGATATTAAGTTATTAAGTAAACAAATTTTTATATTTACTAATCTGATTACATGTCTATATCCATTTCCCTCCCAAAAAGTAAAAATAAAAAATAGCTCTACCAGGATGCAAAATTTTGTTTTGAAAAATCCTTTTAATTTTTGATATCTTCTGTCAGTCAAAACTGAAAGCAATCTTTTGTTTCAGTAATAAGTTCCTAATTATTTAGATAATAATTCACAATATTAAAATTGTCTTTTTATTTATATTTGTTGGTTTTAATACAAAATCGTTTTCTACATATTTCTAAATGTCCTTGTTTGATCACTTCTCTCACAGTAGTAATTTTTTTTTTTTAATCTGAACTCACAAAGGTTTGTTTTGAAAATTGGAAAGGCTCTGTGATTCTATGATGGGGTTCATAGATGCCACAGTTTGATATATGAATTATGCTATAACTCTAAAAATCATAACATTTACAATTCTGAAAGAGTTACCAAGTCCATGATTTATTCCAAAATATAATGCAGCTTTAAAGTCTTGCTTTCCTGTTCTTCTGATTGTGATGGGTTGATGGGATAGTTTTGTGATTCATGAGGACGGCTCATTCATTATTTTTGAGTAGGATAAAGATAGTAGAGCTTATTTATAACTCCCTTAATTGTTTGAAGCTAGAGATGGAGGTATGAAATCCTACAACTTAGTTTGCCCTATTCTTGCTTATACTGTCACAAGGACAAAGATTCATTAAAGAGACCTTTAAAATGTGTTAATCTAGGTACTTTAATGAAATTTGTTTGCAGGATAACCTGTCCCATTTATTTATGCTTAGTAGTATTCATACATAATGGTAATGTGACTGCTCATCTCTAAATGATTAAGGAAAGAAATATGAGAAAAGGGGGCACGATGATTAATTTGAGGTGGATGCATTAGAAGTTTTTTGCCTTTTAAAGCAAACTATGCTTATCTTAGCCTTTTTTTTAAAAAAATTAAAATTTGAATTAAAATATGCAGTAGACCAGGAACATTGTAAAATTGAGAAGATATGTAGTATTTATCACCATGAATAAAGTATGTGAAATAAAACTAACACATAACTTCTAAGAAGTTAAAGTTTCAGTGTTTCATAAACATTATATCTGAAAAAATACTTCTTTTAAGAATATATTTCCTTATACTTAACTATCTTTATATTGTCAACCCTCTTTCTTTCCTTTCTTAGACAAATGTCCTAGATCTTTTATGATTAATCATCCCACTGTAATTTAGATCTTATATCGTCCTTTGAAAGTGAAAGTCACTCAGTCATATCCAAATCTTTGTGACACCCATGATCAATACAATCCATGGAATTCTCCAGGCCAAAATACTGGAGTGGGTAGCCAGCTTTTCCCTTCTCCAGGGATCTTCCCAACCCAGGGATTGAACCCAGGTCTCCCACATTGCAAGCAGATTCTTTACCAGCTGAGCTACCAGGGAAGCCCCTCTGTCCTTTGAATTGTCCTTTGAATCATCATCATTTCCGTTCTGTTGTCTTTACTTATTCCTCTATTCTAGCTACTTTTGCAAATACTCAATATATGAAACAAATCATAGAAATATGACTATGAATCAACTATCCCAAAATATAGTGGTTTAAAATCCATGAAGATTTAGATTTTGCTCATTAATCTGAAATTTGAACAGGGACCAGCATGACTAGTTCTCGGTAATCCTCTCAGTATCGGTGGAATCATCTGAAACTTGCTGTCTCACAGATTGGGAGGTTGATGACGGCTGTCAGTTAGAAATTTAACTCAAGCTGTCAATCAGAACATGTCTTTATGTGTGCTGAGTTTCTTCAAACATCATGACTGTATTAAGGCACAGCATCACAAGAGAGAGGGACACAGGAAGAAGCCAACTCATTTTAATGACCTTGCCTCCAAAATCACAGAGCCTCACTTCCATTGCTTTCTGGTCATAGAGGCATCCAAGAAGACTGGCCCAATTTTTGTTTAATTTTTACTTTATATTGCAGAATAATTGACTTATAAGGTTGTGTTCATTTTGGGTGTACAGCAAAGTGATTCAGTTTCACATATATCCATTCTTTTTCTATATAAGTTATTATAGAATATCGAGTAGAGTTCCCTGTTCTATATTGGAAGTCCTTATTGATTATTTTATATATAGTAGTGGTTATATGTTAATCCCAAACTCTTAATTTATCCCAGCCCCACTACCTTTCTCTTTTGGTAACCATAAGATTGTTTTCAAAGTCTGGGAGTCTGTTTCTGTTTTGTAAATAAGTTCATCTGTATTATGTTTTTATATTTCCCATCTAAGTGATATCTTTTAGTGTCCTATCTTTGAGTCTTTTGATACTGTTCATGGGGTTCTCAAGGCAAGAATACTGAAGTGGTTTGAAATTCCCTTCTCCAGTGGACCACATTCTGTCAGAACTGTCCACCATGACCTATCCATCTTGGGTGGCCCCACATGGCATGGCTTAGTTTCACTGAGTTAGACAAGGCTGTGGTCCATGTGATCAGCTTGGTTCCTTTTCTGTGATTGTGGTTTTACTCTGTCTGCCCTATGATGCCCTCTCTCAGCGCCGACTGTCTTAATTGGGTTTCTCTTACCTTGGATGTGGAATATCTCTTTGTGGCTGCTCCAGCAAGAGCAACCGCTGCTCCTTATCTTAGATGTGGGGTATGTCCTCTTGGATGCTCCTGCACCATGCAGCCATGACTCTTGTTAGGCCATGAATCAAGGCAAATTGGAAGTGGTCAAACAGGAGATAGCAAGAGTGAAGGCTGACATTCTAGGAATCAGTGAACTAAAATGGACTGGAATGGGTGAATTTAACTCAGATGACCCTTATATCTATTACTGTGGGCAGGAATCCCTTAGAAGAAATAGAGTACCTGTCATAGTCAACAAGAGTGCAAAATGCAATATTTGAACGCAATCTCAAAAATGACAGAATGATCTCTGTTTGTTTCCAAGGCAAACCATCCAATATCAGTGTAATCCAAGTNTTACTGTGGGCAGGAATCCCTTAGAAGAAATAGAGTACCTGTCATAGTCAACAAGAGTGCAAAATGCAATATTTGAACGCAATCTCAAAAATGACAGAATGATCTCTGTTTGTTTCCAAGGCAAACCATCCAATATCAGTGTAATCCAAGTCTACCCCACAACCAGTAACACTGAAGAAGCTGAAGTTGAATGGTTCCATGAAGACCTACAAGACCTTTTTAGAACTAACACCCCAAAAGGATGTCCTTTTCATTATAGGGGACTGGAATGCAAAAGTAGGAAGTCAAGAAACACCTGGAGTAACAGGCAAATTTGGCCTTGGAATATGGAATGAAGCAGGGCAAAGGCTAATAGAATTTTGGCAAAAGAACACACTGGTCATAGCNTATTCCTTTTCCTATTTGGAACCAGTCTGTTGTTCCATGCCCAGTTCTAACTGTTGCTTCCTGATCTGCCAAATTAAAAAATAAAAGATCTTAGCCAAATTTAAAAATTCAGCTATCACAGGTGCACTAATGTTTCTCAACTTCCAGGCAAGAAATATCAGAATCAGACCACTACTCTTCTGTATCAGACTGCATTGCAAACATCTTCACAGTTCTTAACCTGACTGCTTCCTAACCTCAACTTTTTATCCTTCTACTGGAACCTTCTCTTCCTTTGCTGCCCATTTCAAGGTCTGGTTTCATGTGGCGTCGGTCAGAAATATTGAAAGTCATTATGCATTTCTTTCTTTTTCCCACATCTACCCTGTCACAAGATCTTCTTTCATTTGTTCAGAAACCTTTCATCAAGCACTTGTTATGTACCATGACAGAAGAAAAATGAATAGAAAGGAAATTAGACAATGACACAGATGTGATGTTATGAAAATATATGTAAGCTCAGAAAGTTGGATTCAGTCTATCTGCCTAGTATTTCCAAGCCCATCTCTGTTCTCTGCTTTCCTTTTCCACAGTCACTCCTGCTTTTCTTCTACTTTTCTGCAGTTGCCTCTCATTCTACGCAGTCTGTACCCTTTAATCTGCCTTCCTCACTGTTGTCAGAGTGACCTTTATAAAATGCCATTTGATCAGGTCACCAGCTGATGTTCAAATCTTAAGTAGTTCTCAAAGCTGTCATGGTGTAGTTCACAGTTCGTGGCTGAACAGCCAAAGCCCTTCACATTTAGGCCCCAGACTTGTTTCCAGCCTCATCTTAGACCATTGCTTCACTTGTTTTCACATCTTCCTCAGACAGCATCTTTTTCCTGGAGCATATAAGGTTTTATCATATCTCTGTACCTTCTCACTTATGATTACCTCTTTCTACAATTCATCTTCCCTTCTCATACTCACCCAGCTAATTTTCAGGAAGTCCTTCCTGATGAGCATGACTTCAAGACTCATATACGCTGCCTTTGCTTCTGTTTCTTCTTTTGCATACAACTGTGACAGCAGTTATCAGTTCATTCACCAAATATTTACTGAGCACCATATATCATGCTTTAATTTATCTGCCCTTTTATCATAGCACACTGTAAGCTCCCTGGAAGGAAAGATTATATGTCATTTTAGGTTGGAGCTCCAGAATCTAATATAAGTATATAGAGAAGTGGCATGCAATAAATACATATTAAATGAGTAGGTAGCTATCATAAGAGTCACTGAAGGAAGTACATTGCATTAATGGAATTTATTCGTAGACCCACAACTAGAGGCTAGGATCTCTAGTCCTAGAACCAGGGTGTTTATATGAGTCATAGGTATTACACACTGGCTCTGTGTCCTTGAAGAATTTAATATTCACTCCTATAAAAGGTAGATAATGATCATCTCCACTTTACAGAATTGTTAGATAGTTACATTAACATATATATCCACAAAATGGCCACTTCATTATTAGACATAATGCTTCAGAATGAGATAGCTTGTTGATTTAGCTTATCTTCAACATTCCTTGGAGAAGGAAATGGCAACCCACTCCTGTATTCTTGCTTAGAGAATTCCCATGGACAGAGGGGCCTGGTGGGCTGCTGTCCACAGGGTTGCACAGAGTCAGACATGACTGAAGCAACTTAGAATGCATGCATGCTTTGGAGAAGGAAACGGCAACCTACTCCAGTATTCTTGCCTGGAGAATCCCAGGGACAGAGGAGCCTGGTGGGCTGCCACTTATGGAGTCACACAGAGTCAGGCATGACCGAAGTGATTTAGCAGCAGCAACAGCAACATTCCTTCAAACTCTAAGCCTCTAGGTATTTATAATAATCAAGTCACATATTCCACGTAGTGTTTGAATAACATGGGTTATTATAATAAAAGATAACTTTCAAGTTTGTTGTTCAGTCACTCAGTTGTGTCTGTCTTTTTGAGGGCCCATGGATTGCAGTGTGCCAGGCTTCACTGTCCTCCACAATCTCCTGGAATTTGCTCAAACTCATGTCCATTGAGTTGGTGATGCCATCCAATTATCTCATCATCTGTTGCTCCCTTCTCCTCCTGCCCCTCAATCTTTCCCAGTCATAGTCTTTTCCAGTGAGTTGGTTCTTCTCATCAGGTGGTCAAAGTATTGGAGTTTCATCTTCAGGATCAGTCCTTCAGTGAATACTCAAGGTTGATTTCCTTTATGATAGACTGGTTTGATCTCCTTGCAGTCCAAAGGATTCTCAAAACTCTTCTCCAGCACCACAATTCAAAAACATCAATTCTTCAACACTCAGCCTTCATTATGGTCCAACTCCAGCATTTATACATGACTACTGGAAAAACCATAGCTTTGGCTATGTGGGTCTTTGTCAGCAAGGTAATTTATCTGCTTTTCAATATGCTTTCTAGGTTTATCATAACTTTTCTTCCAAGAAACAAGTGACTTTTCATTTCATAATTGTAGCCACTATCTGCAGTGATTTTGGAGCCCAAGAAAATAAAATCTGTTACTGTTTCCACTTTTTCTCCCATCAATTTGCCATGAAGTAATGGCCATCTCATGTGAAGAGTTGACTCATTGGAAAAGACTCTGAAGCTGGGAGGGATTGGGGGCAGGAGGAGAAGGGGACGACCAAGGATGAGATGGCTGGATGGCATCACTGACTGGATGGACTGGATGGATGTGAGTCTGAGTGAACTCTGGGAGTTAGTGATGGACAGGGAGGCCTGGCGTGCTGCGATTCATCGGGTCGCAAAGAGTTGGACAAGACTGAGCGACTGAACTAAACTGAATGGGACCAGACACCATGATCTTAGTTTTTTGAATACTGAATTTCAAGCCAGACTTCTTACTCTCCTCTTTCACCCTTATCAAGAAGCTCTTTAGTTCTTCTTCACTTTCTGCCATTAGAGTGATATCATCTGCATATCTGAAGTTAATATTTCTCCAAGCAATCTTGAGTCTAGTTGTGATTTATCCAGCCCAAGATTTCACATGATGTACTCTGCTTATAAGTTAAATAAGCGGNGTTCTTCTTCACTTTCTGCCATTAGAGTGATATCATCTGCATATCTGAAGTTAATATTTCTCCAAGCAATCTTGAGTCTAGTTGTGATTTATCCAGCCCAAGATTTCACATGATGTACTCTGCTTATAAGTTAAATAAGCGGGGTGACAATATACAACCTTGTTGTACTCCTTTCCCAATTTGGAACCACTCAGTCTTTTTTTTTTTTTTTAATATCTGATTCGCTTCTTGACCCATACACATGTTTTTCAAGAGACAGGTAAGGTGGTTTGGTATTCCCATCACTTGAAAAATTTTCCACAGTTTGTTGTCCACACAGTCAACAGCTTTATCATAGTCAATGAAGCAGAAGCAGATTTTTTTTTGGTAATTACCTTGTTTTTTTCTGTGATCCAATGAATGTTGGCAGTATCATTTGTGGTTCTTCTGCCTTTTCTAGACACAGCTTGTTCATATGGAAATTCTCAGTTCATGTACTGCTAAAATCTCACTTGGATTTTGAGCATAGCCTTGCTAGTATGTGAAATGAGTGCAACTGTATGGTAGTTTGAACATTCTTTGGCATTGTCTTTCTTTGAGTTGGGAATGAAAACTGACCTTTTCCAATCTTGTAGCCACTGCTGAGTTTCCCAAGTTTGCTGACATACTGAGTGCAGCACTTTAATAGCATCATTTTAAAGGACTATAAATAACTGGAATTCCGTCAGCTCCACTAGCCTTATTCATAGTAATACTCACTAAGGTCTGTTTTACTTCCCACTCTAGGATGTCTGGCTGTAGGTGACTGACCACACATTGTGGTTGTCTGGGTCATTATGACCTTTTTCATGTAATTCTTCTGAGTTTTCTTGACACCTCTTCTTAATCTCTTGCAACCTTTATTGTAAATAACACCAAATTCTTTTTAGTGTAACACTATCAAGATTGAAGGTAAGCAGATCTGACACATGCCATTGCAATTAATTACAGAAATTAATATTTAGTCTGACCTCATTCCCTATAGACTTTTATGGTTTACAGGAAAATTATAAATCAAATTTTCAAAGCCAGATAGCATGTACAAAATCAGGTACAATCCATGTATGTCTCGATAACTTAGGTATAGGGATGCAGAGCATGGGAATACAACAGCTAATAGTATAAAATTTAAATATCCTAACCATCCACAAAAGTGTTTTTATCATTATTTTGGTTATAAAATTTTCTGGTTTTATACCTAATGTTTTCACTAATTGTCTTGGGGTTTTCAGTATATATCTGTTATATGTCTTACTACTGGGGATACAACATAGTATGAAAGAGACAACAATTCTTACCTTCATGATATATATATATATATCGGTTATAACTGTATATACTTTTCATATTGTACATTCATCTTTTGTACTTATTTACCTTGTAACTGAAAATGTGTACTTTTTGACTGCCTTTATTCAGTTCCCTCAACCCTCATGACTGAACTATGATAACCACAAATCTAATCATTTGTTGTGTGTGTTTTTGAAGTACAACTATACTATACTATGTTAGTTCCTGTTATACAACATAGTGATTTAGTAGCTCTATATATTCTAAATGATCACCATGATAAGTCGAGTTATACGTCACCTTACTAAGGTACTACATAGTTACTGATTATATTACTCACTATATTTTTCATACCAGTGTTTCACTGATTTTACAACTGGAAGTAGGTGTTTCTTAATCTCCTTCATCTATTTCTTTCCTCCCCACAACCCTCTCTCTTCTGGCAATCACCTGTTCATTCTCTGGGTCTTGCAAGTCTTTCTGTCACTAGATCCAACCCTCTTAGCCACCCTTTGTCCTAAGTTGCCTCTGCATTAAAGAATAGAAGAACATTCCTTGAAATATCATTTGTAACAGTGAAAGAAACAGTAGCAGATGAGTTAAGTAAATTATGACTTAACCACACAAAATTGAAGACTAGTCAGCTTAAAAAAAGTTTTTTTTAAATTTGTTGACAGGATATATTGTCATATTTTTTAAAAGTGTACTCAAAAATATGCATTCAATGGGATTCCATTATGAGGATAATGAAATTTTAAACGTTTGTTTTGTTTGCTTTAACTTATTTTTCCACACTAAAAATAACTTGTTTTCATAATAGTAATGACATATTATTATATACTTATAACATGTAGTCCATGCTTGGCTTTTACAGTTAAAATTCTGGTGCCAAAATTGGGCAATAATACTAGCTTATATACAGAAGTCTGTTTTATTAATGCTTTCAGACTGGAGGTGTTACATTTTTTAACATGAATCAATTTAATGTAAATATCTTATATATATTTTAAAGGGTCTGAAATAGAAGTACCTTTCTGAACATACCTACATTGTTCACTTGCAAAAATTCTTAAAATAGCGTTTGCTCATTAAAATCTTAAGAGGAGTACACAAACTAAATTATTGCCTGGACTGCAAAAAGCCATAATGAACTTAATATTATTGCTTTCCAAAATATAGACCAATGCTTAATAGACTATTTTACAATAGGAAGTGCCTTTGGGGATCAGTATAACAAAATTAAGATCAGTTTATAAAGCCTTACAAAAGGCCTGGTGGCAGCTTAAAAATGTCCAGTGTAATTATTTGTAAGTTCTTTTGCTAACACACCATTTTCCTTCCCAGCCTTGGTTTGTAATGAAGTGAACTGACAGATCTCTGACTTTCCTTCCAGAAATTGCAGCTGTATTGTGCTAATTTCCTAATATATAAGGCTTCCTTAAATTTGTCTTAGTCAAAGTCAAATTTAAGGTTGTTGTAACTAAGGTGTGAGACTATTCAAAGTCTGTCTGCAATTATTTGATCTGAATTTAGTTATTGAGATAAATTTAGACATTCATCATGCTCTCAAGTCCAAGGCATGAGAGGGCAGGAGATCCTTCAGTGGCTTATTCCTCTTAACAGTCTTCACTCTACAGTCCAGACTGGGACGTCTGCTACCCAATATGGAGGTTGCCAGTGCATCTCTTTACATCTTCAGGAGCTCCGTTTCTGATTGGTCTCTGTTCTCACATCCAAGATCTTTCATACCCCCCCTTAATGTTCAAGGCTGGCTAAAGTAGGTGCTACTTTTATCACCTAATGCAGAGACCGGTCTAACAACTTTGAACATAGAAAGGCATATGTACAGCATCAAAATATTGAAATTAAATTACATTGAGATTTAATAACTAGGTTCTTTAGAAATATTTTTGTTTTTTTTCTACAATAAATTTTATTAATGAGAATAAATTCTGTCTTCAGTGCTTTGTTTTTAAAAATAAGTCATATTACAATGCATCATAATTATTTGTGTTAATAAATATGATGTTTTAATTAATTATAAAAACATTTATGAAAGTATATTTTATATTTTGAGTCATTTCATATTTGTAAGCAAAACGCCTTGAGATTGTCTGGGTCAATCCATATTCATTGTCATAGAGTGCTCACCAAAATTTGAAACTGACCTCTTTTTTAACATAAAACTTTNTCTGTCCATGGGATTCTCTAGGCAAGAATACTGGAGTGGGTTGCCATGCCTTCCTCCAGGGGATCTTCCTGACGCAGGAATTAAACCCCAATCTCCTGGATTGGCACATGGATTCTTTACTGTCTGAGCCACCAGGGAAGCCCATAATACAATATGCTTATTGATTCATTAATAATGATAGTACACCTCACACTGACATGGTGATTATAAGTGTTATGGAGTTGTTCAGGTCTCATATAGAGCTCATTTAACCCTCATGACAACACTGACATGTAACTACGGTCACCCCCAATCTGCAGAGGAACAGACGGATACAGGAGAGGCTCTCTGCCCATCTCAGATGACCAGGTTCCTGAGCAGAGGCCCAGCCCCAGCAGCTCAGCCTCAGAATCCATCCTCTACACTGGGCTGTGGTATATCACGGTCTTCCATGTAGATCCATACATTTTCTCATCCAAAAAGTAATCTGGGGACTTTCCTGTGGTCCAGTGGCTAAGACTCTGTGCTCCCAATGCCAGGGGCCTGGGTTTCATCCCTGGTCAGGGAGCTGGACTCCATATGCTACAACTAAAGATCCTGCATGCCACAACTAAGACCCAGCACGGCCATATANTTAAAAAAAAAAAAAAACAAAGCCCTGTTTCTGTACAGTAAAGTGAACTTATTGCATTAGTCATGTACAGTATTAAGAAACTAATAATTGTTTTTTATGCTTTTCAACCCTCTTAATTTAGCAAACCTATAATTGAAAAGCAAAACTTTGCAATAAAATAATATAATTCAGTTCATGTTGCTATGGGAAAGTAAAGGGTTTCCTCCCACTTTAGTTTATTAATTTTCAAATAATGCTTAAGGGCTTGTTATGATAGTTCTTTACAAGGTAGTAAATATATAGTTATCCAGACTGTCTGGGTTGAAAACTAATTACCACTAGAAACTGAAGCATTTAGGCTTGTTATTTCTGCAAATCAAACGACTCCAAATACAATTTTCATATTAAATCCAATGTGCAATGATCTAGGGATAGCCTCTCAGAGCAAACTATAATCTAAAACATCCCTCTTTCTTATTATTGT
Source organism: Neotragus pygmaeus (assembly GCA_006410875.1). Classification (NCBI taxonomy): domain Eukaryota; kingdom Metazoa; phylum Chordata; class Mammalia; order Artiodactyla; family Bovidae; genus Neotragus; species Neotragus pygmaeus. The sequence continues at coordinate 848,421 of SJYV01022790.1, forward strand.
TGGTAAGCAAGCCAACTGGAACTTTAAAATGTGGCAGGGAAAACAGAAGTTGGGGAGACAGGTAGTGAAAGCAACAATTTGGAAGAACATTAAGTTTCTTTCAATGCAAATTTGTAGAAAGGGAGGGCAGGAAGAAAATACACTATCTAAAGGAAAATATCAAACACTATACAGATTAGAAGGCATGTCCAAGACTAAATTAACAGAGTTCTCTGTAATTTCCCTTGGCACTGTTTGCTTGCTATCCTTTGCCAGTGATATTATTACCTCTCACATTTAAAAAATAGTGTTAACATAAGGTAAAGTAGAAACAGTAGAAAAGGGGAATTTTACTATTCAAAAGGAAAGTGAAAGTATAAAAACACAACAAATCTCATATTTTTATTCATATTTTAAATAATCATACATGTTAGACTTTTAAAGTTATTTCCAGATAAGTTCTTTAAAAAGACAAATAAAGGTTTTTATTTCCATTTAATAATTTCAAGGTTTAGAAATTAAAAATATTACAGCTATAAAAATACAAATACTACCAAATGTACAGTAAAAAAATGACAATGTTAATTAATATTTTTATGCTAATTAAGTGACTACCAAAATATGTATGTCAAGAGAAAATGAGGAAATTATTGAAAATGTTTGTGTTTGTGGGCTTGAGTCAGGATATTGTGAAGGAAAATTTAATTTTGAAAAATTAAAATCTTTGATTTAATAATAAGTTGCTTGAGCTAATTTAAAAACATAAAAAAGTTTGATAATTGTATACTATCAAATACAAATATTATTGTGTATGCAATTAATTCATGATTGTGGAGACAAAGGGATTCATCAGTCAACAGCAGTCCTATGAAAGAGTCTTTAAAAGATTATGTAATAATTTATGCAATTGATATGTTCTTTAAAGTTATAGATAAATACAATTTTATACTAAAGCCTTTTGTCATGTTAGAAGAGAAAACATTTTAATCCTTCCAAAAACATTCTCATTTTAATATTTATCCTTTATTTGGTGAACTGGTTCACACAGAGGTGCACTTTTTGATAATGAATTCTTATTTTTCAAAAGGTAGATTCCTTAGGACTAACTCTAATTTGTGTTGATTTATTTTTAACCCATGTTTTAAATATTTTCTTTATTTTTGAATACTATTCAATGGTGGCAAGTGTTATTGAGCAGGAAACAGTGTGAGCAATAACAAGTGTGGCTGGATGGATGAAAGTGAGATGGAAGGTTCATCTTCTGGGAAACTTTTTGACATTGTTGACATTAAGTGGTAGGGCTTCTCAGCTGGCACTAGTGGTAAAGAACCCACCTGCCTGTGCAGGATAGTCTGGAGATTGAGTTCGATTCCTGAGTTGGGAAGATCCCCTGAAGAAGGGCATGGCAACCCACTCCAGTATTCTTGCCTGGAGAATACCCATGGACAGAAGAGCCTGGGGGAGCTATAGTCCATAGGGTCACAAAGAGTCAAGCACAACTGAAACAACTTAGCACAGACACATGACATTAAGTGGTAGAAGAAAGAGACTGATTCCTCCAATATGACATATATCTTTTCATTCCCAACTTCATCACAATTCTCCATTACAATATGTGAGAAAGTGACATCATGCTTAAGAGACAAGAAATTTGAATCTGACATCTTTCCATTCTCTATTCAACAAAAATAGCAGGAAACCATAATGACAACACTAATATTTATTGAGCAATTACTGTGTCACTATAAAAAAGTTGAACATATACTTCCATTCTATCTCCCCTCATTTGTCTCCATGAAACTACTGCTATTTTATACTATATTTATTTTGTACATGTATTATCTTTCTTGTCTTTCTCCCCTCACTAGAATGTACATTCAAAGAATATCCTTAATGAGAAACTCAAATAAACAGCCCCAAATCCACCCCTTCTATTTGCCTCTTTTTAAGTGAAATGTTTTCCTGCAGCATTTTAGTAGAAATAGTTTGTTTCCTACAGATCTGGGGAAAAGGCAGGCAAATAATTAAAGTCCTTTATAGCAGTTAAGTGTGGAAAGAGGAGAGTGAAAAAGTTGGCTTGAAGCTCAACATTCAGAAAACTAAGATCATGGCATCTGGTCCCATCACTTCAGGGGAAATAGGTGGGGAAACAGTGGCTGACTTTATTTTGGGGGCTCCAAAATCACTACAGATGGTGACTGCAACCATGAAATTAAAAGATGCTTACTCCTTGGAAGGAAAATTATGACCAACCTAGACAGCATATTAAAAAGCAGAGACATTACTTTGTCAACAAAGGTCCATCTAGTCAAGGCTATGATTTTTCCAGTAGTCATGTATGGATGGGAGAGTTGGACTATAAAGAAAGCTGAACGCAGAAGAATTGATGCTTTTAAACTGTGATGTTGGATAAGACTCTTGAGAGTCCCTTGGACTGCAAGGAGATCCAACCAGTCCATCCTAAAGGAAATCAGTCCTGGGTGTTCATTGGAAAGACTGATATTGAAGCTGAAACTTCAATATTTTGGCCATCTGATAAGAAGAGCTGACTCATTTGAAAAGACCCTGATACTGGGAAAGATTAAGGGCAGGAGGAGAAGGGGACAACAGAGGATGAGATGGCTGGATGGCATCACCAACACAAAGGACATGGGTTTGGGTGGACTCCAGGAGTTGGTGATGGACAGGGAGGCCTGGTATGCTGCGGTTCATGGGGACACAGAGAGTCAGACAAGACTGAGTGACTGAACTGAACTGAACTATGGAATGTAATAACAGAAAGAGATTCTGTGTCGTTGAAATTTAGAGAATGAGATGTTAGGAAGGTAGGAGGGGCCAAACCGTCTTCAATGATGAAGCATTATGAGGCAACCTGGTTCAAGTCTTAAAGAGCTCTTTCCAGGTACATTGACAATAGTAGACTTTGGCCAGAGTGTGGTTGCAAAAGGAACCCTGGAGACAAGTTAGGAGAGGACTGCAGTAAACCAGATGGGAGATGGTGATGCAGCAGAAATAAAAAGGTAGACATATTGGGCACATAATGATGAGAGAACTGATGTGATTTTCTAATTAATCTCACTAAAGCTAAGGTCCATGAAGGCAGCAATTTTCTCTTTTTTCTTCTTTGTGAATCCTTCATATCTACAAAACAGCCTGGCACATAAAAGATGGTCTATTTGCAAATAGTATCATAGGGTATTTACTTTTTGTGTTTTGCTTCACTTTTAGTAGTTTTGTGGCTTTAGTTTGCAAAATTAAAAGATGGCTACCTGATATTAGTCCATAGATAATATATATACGTATATATACGTAATATATATGTACGTAATATATATGTGTATAATATATATTTGTATATATATGTGTATATATGTGTGTATATACATATGTATATATATATGTGTGTGTGTGTGTGAGGGAGAGAAGCAGGAAGAGGAGTAATTCTTTACTGAAATCCAAATGCCTGGGAACCATTATTCTAAAATGCACTCTATTAAAAATCACCTCTTAGCATCCTAATTAAAGCTGAAATAGTAGCTGTGGGGCTCAGGAATTTTCATTGTATATATATATATTTCATTGTATGTTCATATATATATATGAAAGGGTGTTTATGTGTGTAAATGGCACCATTTATAAATTAATTCTGTTCTGTCTTTCCAAAGCAAGAATAAGCTAAGCATATGCCTTTTCAAGCACTGAAAAAATTAATCCCCTTTTTAATGATGAATATAATACAACTCTAGCACTCACACTGATGAGAGATCCTTTGCAATGAAAACACACTTTGCTTTAGTTATTGATTTTAGAAACACAAAAGTTTTTCAGCCTTTATCTATAATTTTGCCTAATTTGGCTAAGTTTAATTACTTTCCATAATAAACTTTCTGTGAGACTGGTTTTTAAGTCACTACTGTAGTCACAGCAGTGACCTCAATAATCAGAGTATTTCTCTGTGGACATTTCTAAATAGAGCTGAAACAATTTTCCAGTCTAATTTATATAAAAGGAACTGATCTAGGCCAAATAATATTCTTCTGTGTTTGTATTGAAAGAAAATATGGAAACCTTCTTAATATTCAGAAATAGTTCTCACTCTATAGATTATGACATTCTATTTATATTGTATTGGAAATTCATCACATATTTTCTTTAGCTATTGGCTTGCAAAATAAGGTCATATAATGTGAAATGGATTTTTTTACATAATCAAGTAGGTGAATGTTACATATCCTCACAGATTATTTCTTTGGAATAAATTATATTCAAAAGTTGTACAATAAGCTTTTAAATCTTTATAGGAATGTGAAGTAATTATTGTTATGTAGATGGCTAACTTGGAAATTTTGCAACTCACTTTGTAACATGTCCAGTTGTCTTGTCGAGAATAAACTTGGGCTACTCCAGTGTCCGACAGAAATGTGCACAAATACTATGGAATAAAGCATGACAATATTACTTGATCCATTCAGATTTGTTTCCTTTAGCTAAACAGACTTATTTTTTTCAAGGGATTTGACATTAATTCTTTTGTTTGTATTGTGGACATAAGCCTCAGTTACCTGCACTGGTGATTGTTGCTCTTTGTAAATATCTAAAGACACCAGGTCTCTGATAATGGCAAGTTGAGAAAGGAAACCTGTAAGTATGCATGTGTTATTATTATGAATTATTTCAAATGGAACTCAGCTGGTTTTCCCAGAAAATTAAAGCAACATGTCCTCTTTCCTGATCAAAATACATTGTTTATTAGATATAAAGTATATTTATACAAAGATTAAGATAGAAAATGAGAAATTTTCATAAACCGAAATTATACAATGCAAAATTTAAACTCCTTTAAGTTGCCAAGTCAGATTCTGCAATTGTTCCTTTAATGACTGTTAATTATTAAAATTCTAGTTTTATACTCTTTGCTTTTAAACAAAAGTCCATGATCCACATGCTTGTGAAGTAAACACTCAATAAAACTGAAAGAAAAAAATAGAAGAAAACATTCACACCAATGATGATGGAGCAGTGCTGAAAAACCCTCTCTTTAGACTCAGCTTTTTATAGAAATGTGGTGACTTTGGGCAAGCAACTTAGCCTCTTTTACCATGTATTTTTATCTGTATAATGTGGATAGTAATAATATCTATTTCACAGTGTTGTAAAATCTCAATGAGTTAATATTTACAAAGTTCTTACTAACTGCCCAGCAAATTTCTAAAAATGTTTATAGTCTAAAATAAGTAACATTCTCATATAAAAATAAAACTCTATGGCACAAAGTAATAGTAATTCTGGCTTCCGTTTACCAAGAAGGGAGTTTTGAAACAATGAGAAACTGCTGAAACATAGCAATGGAAATTCCAAATAAAGAGGAGAACCAAAACAGACAAACAAAGGAAAATATGATACAAATTATCTTTAATCTCTTCCCTATTATGGAAATTAGCATCAGCGACTTTGCTGACACACTTTAATTATCATTATGTCAAAACACAGATAAAACCTATAGAATACTGGTTTTTTATATTACGATAAAAATTGTAATTTGAATTGAGGTATAATAAAATTCTTGGTATAAAATATTGGTATTATATTGGTATAATACTCTTGGTATAACATATTCTTGGTATAAATTATTACTTACTTATCAAAAAATTGAGGAACTCCTTAATAGTATATCGTGAGAAATGGTGGACTGGAAGAAACACAAGCTGGAATCAAGATTGCTAGGAGAAATATCAATAACCTCAGATATGCAGATGATACCACCCTTATGNTGGAGAAGACTCTTGAGAGTCCCTTGGACTGAAAGGAGATCCAACCAGTCCATTCTGAAGGAGATCAGCCCTGGGATTTCTTTGGAAGGAATGATGCTAAAGCTGAAACTCCAGTACTTTGGCTACCTCATGAGAAGAGTTGACTCATTGGAAAAGACTCTGATGCTGAGAGGGGTTGGGGGCAGGAGGAGAAGGGGATGACAGAGGATGAGATGGCTGGATGGCATCACTGACTCGATGGAGTTGAGTCTGAGTGAGCTCCAGGAGATGGTGATGGACAGGGAGGCCTGGTGTGCTGAGATTCATGGGGTCACAAAGAGTCGGACACGACTGAGCGACTGAACTGAACTGAACTGAACTGAAGTGTAGAAAGAACAAAAATCTTCTGGAAAATAACTTTTTGAATAGCAGGTCAGCCCCTAACAACTGTGTGCTTGTACAAGAGTATAACTGAAGACCCACAGAATATGTTAAAGGCTTCAAAGTAGGTCGAGAAATATTAAATAAAATATATCTTTCCTCCTTGACAAACATGCTTCATAACAACCTAATCAGATACAAATGTAACAGACTCTGCACACCCCTTGGAGATCCACAGCTGATTTCGATCCCTGGCACCTCTCCTTAATCACTTACCACTTCTCTCCCCACACTGCCAGCACCTTGAATTGCCTTGTCATGAATTTGAAAGTTCTAGTCCTCATATGAATACTCAATCCTCTACAGAAATTATGGTACATTTACACAATGGAATATTACTTGGCTATAAAAAAGGAATTCATTTGAGTCAGTCCTAATGAGATGGCTGAACCTAGCTAGAACTTATCGTAAAGAGTGAAGTAAGAGAGAGAAAGACAAACAGTTTATATTAATGCATGTTTATGAAATCCAGAAGGATGATACTGATAAACCTATATCCAGGGTAGCAATGAAGATGCAGACATAGAAAACAGACTTGTGGACACAGAGGGGAAAGGATACAGTGGGACAAATGGGGAGAGTAGTATGGGAACATATATATTACTGTATGTAAAATAGATGCATGCATGCTAAGTCACTTCAGTCATGTCTAACTCTTTGCAACCCTATGAACTGTAGCCCACTGTGCTCCTCTGTCCATTGGATTCTCCAGGCAAGAATACTGGACTGGATTGCTTTTCCTGGTGGCTCAGATATAAAGCAGATAGCCAGTGGGAATTTGCTGTGTGATGCAGTCAGCTCAACCCAGTGCTCTGTGAAAACCTAGAGGGGTGGGATGGGATGGAAGATGGGAGGGAGGTTCAAGAAGGAGGGAATGTATGTATACCTATGGCTGATTCATTCTGATGTATGGCAAAACCCAGCACAATATTGGAAAGCAATTATCTTCCAATAAAAATTTTTTTAATTGAAAACCTCAACCCTTACCTTCCTTAAATATTAGCCCTAAATGTGGCCCCAGTCAGTCCTCAAAACTTCAGGTCCCAAGAATAGGCATGTGCCAGCTTCAAGAAACTTGAATTCACTTGTTTGGGTGGGGATTTCCAAATTTTCACACCTACTTGATCCCCATGATCCCAAGGACTTCTCACCTTTCTGGAGAAATACACAGGATTAAGGCAGGGATTCCTCCTACCTGGGGATACTGATGAACAGAATAAGTCTAAGATTAGTTTCATAAACCACACATGAACTCAGTCTTATTACAGTTACACCATGCATGTAGGTGATTTAAGGACATGATAGATATCTTTCTACGAAAATACACTATCTAGCCCGANTCCTCCTACCTGGGGATACTGATGAACAGAATAAGTCTAAGATTAGTTTCATAAACCACACATGAACTCAGTCTTATTACAGTTACACCATGCATGTAGGTGATTTAAGGACATGATAGATATCTTTCTACGAAAATACACTATCTAGCCCGAGTGGCCTACTGCTCCTGGATTATTTAGAATGATAAGGTTTGTTTTGAGTGACATTGGTCTGGCCCATTTTCCTTAGATCTTTTTTATTCCCATGAACTTCATTTAAAGCAGTGACCTCATTGACTTACTTATGGTAAGTCACTGATTCAGTTCGTTAACCATTCAAAAAATATTTACAAAGCATGTAGTGTGTGCCAGGAACAAATGTCAGCACTGGAACAATGTTCCAAAAATAGACACCATTTCTGCCTTCCTCAAATTTAAAATCTAAGGGAAAAAAAATCACACAAGCAAAAGTAATAATGATGCTGTGGATTAAATGATACCTAGGGAATTCTGAGAACACATACATAGCTGTTCGAAATACAAGGCAAACTTTGTCAGGAAAAGTGACTTTTGAGCTCACCCCATTAAGGAAAGTTGAGGTGAAGTCGCCCAGTCATCTCCGACTCTTTGCGACCCCATGGACTGTAACCTACAAGGCTTCTCCGTCCATGGGATTCTCCAGGCAAGAATACTGGAGTGGATTCCCAACCCAGGGATCGAACCTGGGTCTCCCACATTGGAGCCAGATGCTTTAACCTCTGAGCCACCAGGNCCCATGGACTGTAACCTACAAGGCTTCTCCGTCCATGGGATTCTCCAGGCAAGAATACTGGAGTGGATTCCCAACCCAGGGATCGAACCTGGGTCTCCCACATTGGAGCCAGATGCTTTAACCTCTGAGCCACCAGGGAAGCCCCATTAAGGAAAGGTAGAGCTTAACTATGTAAAGAGTGGAGGAGATGTACAAGAACCAGAGTGAAATTGTATATCCTTATGAAAGAATATTTCTAAAGGAGATCAGCCCTGGGATTTCTTTGGAAAGAATGATGCTAAAGCTGAAACTTCAGACTTTGGCCACCTCATATGAAGAGTTGACTCGTTGGAAAAGACTTTGATNGAAATTGTATATCCTTATGAAAGAATATTTCTAAAGGAGATCAGCCCTGGGATTTCTTTGGAAAGAATGATGCTAAAGCTGAAACTTCAGACTTTGGCCACCTCATATGAAGAGTTGACTCGTTGGAAAAGACTTTGATGCTGGAAGGGATTGGGGGCAGGAGGAGAAGGGGACAACAGAGGATGAGATGGCTGGATGGCATCACTGACTCGATGAACGTGAATCTGAGTGAACTCCGGGAGTTGGTGATGGACAGGGAGGCCTGGCGTGCTGCCATTCATGGGGTCACAAAGAGTCGGACACAACTGAGCTGAACTAAACTGATGAAAGAATATATTATATTATGGAAAGAGAGAGAGAGAAGTATCTCTCTCAGTATACTCAGTATCTTTATGGGTAGTAAAATCTAAAAAGAGAAATAGCAAGTGATGATCATGATGTAGTCTTCAGGGGTCATCATTCAGGACCTTGAAATTCATGGCAAACATTGGACTTGATTCTCATAGTAATGAGGCAGGTCAGTGGGCATTGAAGGGCTTTATAAACGGTTCAGTTCAGCTGAGTTCAGTTGCTCAGTCGTGTCTGACTCTTTGCGACCCTATGAACCGCAGCATGCCAGGCCTCCCTGTCCATCACCAACTCTTGCAGTTCACTCAAACTCATGTCCATCGAGTTGGTGATACCATGATACCATCTCATCCTCTGTTGTCCCCTTCTCCTCCTGTCCCCAATTCCTTCCAGCATCAGAGTCTTTTCCAGTGAGTCAGCTCTTCGCATAATGTGGCCAAAGTATTGGAGTTTCAGTTTTAGCATAAGTCCTTCCAATGAACACCCAGGACTGGTCTCCTTTAGAATGGACTGGTTGGATCTCCTTGCAGTCCAAGGGACTCTCAAGAGCCTTCTCCAACACCACAGTTCAAAAGCATCAATTCTTCTNTTTTGCCTTTTCATACTGTTCATGGTGTTCTCAAGGCAAGAATACTGAAGTGGTTTGCCATTCCCTTCTTCAGTGGACCACATTCTCTCAGATCTTTCCACCACGACCTGTCTGTCTTTGACCCCACAGGGCATTGCTTAGTTTCATTGAGTTAGACAGGGCTGTGGTCCATGTGACCAGATTGGCTAGTTTTCTGTGATTATCATTTCAGTGTGTCTGCTCTCTGATGCCTCTCACAACACCTACAGTCTTACTTGGGTTTCTCTAGATTTAAGGGACTAGATCTGATAGAGTGCCTGATGAACTATGGACGGAGGTTCATGACATTGTACAGGAGGCAGGAATCAAGACCATCCCCATGGAAAAGAAATGCAAAAAAGCAAAATGGCTGTCTGAGGAGGCCTTACAAATAGCTGTGAAAAGAAGAGAAANGTTGTCACAAAGCACCGACCTTGGGTGCCCTGTGTCATGCATAAAACTCACACTGGTTATCTATTTTACATATGGTCATGTTTCAGCGCTGTTTTCTCAAATCATCCCATGCTGTCCTCCCAGCAAGTCCAAAAGTCTGTTCTTAGGTCTGTATCTCCTTTGCTGCCCAGTGTGTAGGATTGTTGTTACCATATTTCTAAATTCTGTATATATGTATTAATATACAATATTTGTATTTCTCTTTCTGACTTACTTCACTCTGTATAATAGACTCCAGGTTCGTCCACCTCATTAGAACTAACTCAAAAGTATTCCTTTTTTACAGTTGAGTAATATTCCATTGTGTATATGTACCACAACTTCCTTATCCATTTATCTGCTGATGGACATCTAGGTTACTTCCATGCCTTAGCTATTAAATGAACACTGGGGTACATGTGCCTTTTTCACTTCTGGTTTCCTCAGAGTATATGCCCAGTACTGGGATTGCTATGTTGTATGGTAGTTTTATTCCTAGTTTTTAAAGTAATCTCCACACTGTTCTCCATAGTGGTTGTATCAGTTTGCATTCCCACCAACAGTGTAAGAGGGTTCCCTTTTCTCCATACCCTCTCCTGCATTTATTGTTTGTAGACTTTTTGATGACAGCCATTCTGACTGGTGTGAGATGATATCTCATTGTGGTTTTGATTTGCATTTCTCTATTAATGAGTAATGTTGCACATCTTTTCAAATGTTTATTAGCCATCTGTATGTCTTCTTTCGAGGAATGTTTGTTTAGCTCTTCTGCCCACTTTTTGATTGGGTTGTTCATTTTTTTTGTATTGAGCTGCATGAGCTGCTTATATATTTTGGAGATTAATTCTTTGTCAGTTGTTTCATTTGCTATTATTTTATCCCATTCTGAAGGCTGTCTTTTACTTTGCTTATAGTTTCCTTCATTGTGCAAAAGCTTTTAAGTTTAATTAGGTCCCATTTGTTTATTTTTATTTTCGTTACTCTGGGAGGTGGATCACAGAGGATCTTGCTGTGATTTATGTCAGTGTTCTCCACATNTTGCTTATAGTTTCCTTCATTGTGCAAAAGCTTTTAAGTTTAATTAGGTCCCATTTGTTTATTTTTATTTTCGTTACTCTGGGAGGTGGATCACAGAGGATCTTGCTGTGATTTATGTCAGTGTTCTCCACATGTTTTCTTCTAAGAGTTTTATAGTTTCTGGTCTTCCATTCAGGTCTTTAATCCATTTCAGTTTATTTTTGTGCATGATGTTAGAAGGTGTTCTCGTTTCATTCTTTTATGTGTAGGTAACCAGTTTTCCCAGCACCCCATTAGATATAACTTAATCTCCATTTTACAGGTAAAGAAATTGAACTTGCTTTACAGGTTAAGCAAGTTTAAGTAACTTGCCCTAAAACATACATTTGCTTATAAGATACAAACCCAGGCAGTCTGATCATGATTCTTAATCTCTAGACGTGTGCTCTTCACTTTAGAAGAGCCTTATATGGGTTAATGTTAATGTCCCCCTACCCATAGTAATGGGCTTCCCTGATGGCTCAGTGGTAAAGAATCCACCTGCCAATGCAGGATATGTGGGTTTGATCCCTGGGTCAGGAATATTCCTGGAGAAGGAAATGGCAACCCACTCCAGTATTCTTACCTGGGAAATCCCATGGACAGAGGAGCCTGGCNCGTACACACACCACTATATATAAAATAGACAACCAACAAAAACCTACCATAGAGCACAGAAACTCTACTCAGTATTCTGCAATAGCCTATATGGGAAAAGAATCTGAAAAGGAATGAATATATGTGTAACTGAATCACTTTGCTGTACACCTGAAACTAACACAACATTGTAAATCAACTATACTCCAACACACAATAAAAATTAAGTTAAAAATTTAAAAAAACAGAACAGGTTGAGGACATGCCAGGGTGAATCATATACCTAATGTGGAAATAACTCGAAACAGCAGCCCATTCTTGTGACCTCTGCTGACTCCCCCTATATTCATCAAAGTAGAAAAATCTTCCCCCTGCCCTTTCATTCCTTTTCCCTAGAGACTGTTGATATTGAATTCTTTAAAGGAGTTAACACCAAAATTATTCCGTAAATCTTGTTATAAGTAAAGTAGGTTGCTGAAAGGATCACAGTTTAAAAGTGTTGTTATCCTTGGTGAAAATCCTGAAACATTTAGTTAAGAGCTATTAATAACATAAATGTGTATTAATGTGTAAATTCAAACCAGATTTATTTATCTTCCCTACAAGAAAACCTTGCTTTTGGAATGAACAGAACCAGAGTTCCATGGACATATACAGTGTCCATACACACACACACACGTGCACAAGAAAATAGGGCTGTGTCTATTTGTTATTTGCTGAAGGTCAAAATCAAGAGTAAAAAGAGAGAAAGGAAACACCCAGCCCTGAGCACTCAAAGTGTTGCATGGGTTAACAGCCAAAACAGAAGGGGTGGAGGAGCCTTAGTGAAGCGATGGATTGTGAAACAAGCAGCATGCACAGAGCGGCTGGGTGGAATTAGCATCTTTTTGTGAGTATGTCATCTCTGAACTCCTTTTGTGTCTTGGGAAGAACAACACATTGTTGATTAAAAACATTTGGAATCATTCTTTATCAGATAGATTTTGTTTTTTTTTTTTTTTTGGAGGGCGCAGAGAGTTGGATAGGAGTGGGATGGGGTGGTTGAGGCTGTACACTCAGGCCGAAATTCTGCCTTAGAGTCCCTGAATAATGGTGGCATTTTCCCTAATGCTCTGTCTTTCCCTAAGGCTCAAACTTCTAAGCCTGTTTTTATCTACAGATAGTTTTTCTTCTCCACATATATACGTTTCCTACAGAAGCTTTAAATATGCATATTGTAAAAAATCTGCCTGTAAGAGAAAACATGGTGACTCTAGGAGGTGTTAATGCAACTTGTGATGACTGTTTCACAATATATACATATACCATATCGTTATGTCAGTGCCTTAGTGTTACATGTCAGTCAGACCCCCAGGGTGCAGGAAAAAGTGTATCCTGATAGTATTTAATATATATTCATGTTGTATATTATGTTATATAATATAAATATATTTAGATATAACTTATATAACATATATTATGTAAATATATATCTATATATTACTTAATAGGACATCCGTTTATATCTATGGCAAAGTTAACCTTGTCTATTTAACTCAGTTTGGACGCGGGTTTCATTGCCACTTGGATGACAAATTCCAGCCATGATTTTGGACCTGAGTGACTCACCTAAAACAACCCATTCAATATTCCACAAACTTTTCCATCATTCTTCCCCCTCTGGTGCATTCTCCTCCTATATGCCCTAGCTTGACTATTGGTCATTATCCATCTATTAGTCTAATTTAGAAACCCTGGCATAGTCACCAGACTCTTCCCCTTTTTCCACCCCCATCAGTCAAAAAAAAAAAAAAAAAATCCTGTCGGTGGTTCCTGCAGAGAGCTTTCCTTTCCTCCATCCTCACTGTTGAGACTCTCATCAGCTCATCAAACCTCCAGGATTCCTCATCAAGTCCCATCACTATCATTTTGAATTTGAAATGGGAATCTGAGTGTTTCAATCTCCCGTTCGTGACTGTTCACGATGAAGTGGGGAGAGTTCAAGTCTCGCCACATCTTTTAAAGTCCTTCATAATTTGCGCCAACCTACTCTTCAGGGTTCAACTCTTACCCATCAGGGCCCTTGACACTGTCTGAACAGACTTTTAAGCATTCTCTTTGTCTTGGTACACACTATTTCCTTCAAGTAGCATCCTCCTCTGCCCACTCACCCTTCATATAATCCTACTGATCATTTGGAATCCAGCTTTCATGGATGTCAGCATACCTCATGGAGAGACTTGCTGTCCACTGCACTTGGCAACCCCATCAGTAAATCCAGATGCCAATAACAACCTGGGTAAGGTTTTTAAACCTCCCTGGGTTAGATTCCTCATCCGTAAAATGAAGAGATTAACATGTAAATCGTAGGATTGCTGTGACATTCATATTGGTGTGCAACCATGACCACTATTCATTTCCAGAACCTTTTCATCTTCCTCAACTGAAATTTCATACCCATTAAATAGTAACTCCCCATCCCTCCCANAGCCCATCTTTGCATGAAATGTTCCCTTGATATCTCTAATTTTCTTGAAGAGATCTCTAGTCTTTCCCATTCTGTTGTTTTCCTCTATTTCTTCACATTGATTGCTGAGGAAGGCTCTTTTATCTCTCCATGCTATTCTTTGGAACTCTGCATTCAGATGCTTATATCTTTCCTTTTCTCCTTTGCTTTTTGCTTCTCTTCTTTTCACAGCTATTTCTAAGGCTTCCCCAGACATACATTTTGCTTTTTTGCATTTCTTTTCCATGGGTTAGGATAATCATGATCAACTTATTGTCTTATGAAAGTCACTCTGACATCAGACCAGGGAATTTTTCAAAGTTCTGTATCATCAAATAAGTGGCAGAAAATGGTGGCTATTCCAAGGATATGGCAAGAGCATTAAAAGGAATCAAGAGATTTGGGAAATCAAAACTAGAATATTACTTGGCAAGCAGGAGTTTCTAGGTGTTTCAGTGTAGCAAATGAGGAAGATGAGTTCTGGATGTCTGTGTCAGGCATCTAGGTGGTTAGTAAATACTACTAAGATAAGTAAGATGAAATAGGGGTTTAGACTGAGAGGGAAAGAGGATGAATGAGTTTAAGATAATGGTGGGACATGCAAGTGATGTCTATGGCCAGTGGATACAGTTAGGGAAGACAGTCAAGTGTAGGAATAGATGTGGGTACTGTCACTGAATAAAGAACCAAAGAATCCATAGTAAGGAGCAGGAGAGGAACAGAGGGAGTATGTGGGGTGGGAATAAAAGTTGGAGGCAGAACTTGAAGCGTAGGTTGGCAGAGAGAGAAGTAATTATGTAGAAATAAGAGAGATACTAGAAAATAACATGAAGGATGGTGAAGGGAATTTCAGAAGTTTTAAACACAATCAAGGCTTTTTTTAATTATAAAGAACCTGAGTGTCTACAAAACACAAAACTTTACATTTATTCAAAGACATATTTATGTGCACAAGTTTTTCTCACAGACTACATACACTTATAATCACACCTACTCACGCTCTATATATACACCCACACACATTCACAGATACCACTCATAGTTCCATAAACCCACAGTCATGGCAATACCATCTATAGAATTTTTCTTTCGTTAAATTCAACTTCAGGCCTCTGCTAGTACATTAATTATTAACCTAAGGAAGTCTACTGATTTAAAAATGAGAAAGCTTTGGTTTGTTATTTCAACAAGAATATGGCTCACATTTCCATCTATTAAATGGGAATAGTAATACTAGCATAGGAAAGTTTGGGAGCTTAATTGATGTTTATCAAGTGATTCGAGAGCCTAAAATGAAAGGTGTTATGTAATGCTATTACTGTTGCTAGGATTGACGGTGGTGACCTACCTTAGCATTTGAGTATTGCGATATCCTAAACCACAATGTAATTCAGGATGATCACAATGTAATTCAGGATGATAAAACACAAGATATCATCAGATGACTTAAAAGTGGTAAGGCTATCACTAAAATGTACTGTTGGCTATTTATATTTCATTTTTTTATGTCTGTTCCGTTTTAGCCCTTATTTTTCATGTAGCTCTCTGATTCTCTACCTTGCCATAATATTCTAGAGCAAGTTGACTGTGCTGAAAGGGACATTGGGGGTCTTCCAATGCAATCTTGAATTTGACCAATGAAGAAACTGAGTCCTGAGTTTATATTATTTATCCCCAGGTCACCCAGTTAGAATTTGAAATCGTCTCCTGCCTTTTGTGTTCTCCACTAGACAATATTTCACAAACAAGAAAATAATTCTGAAATTAGGAAAAAGTGAAGTCAAAGTCACTCAATCATCCGACTGTTTGCAACCCCATGGACTACACAATCCATGGAATTCTCCAGGCCAGAATACTGGAGTGGGTAGCCTTTTCCTTCTCCAAGAGATCTTCTCAACCCAAGGATTGAACCCAGATTTCCCACATTGCGGGCGGATTCTTTACCAGTTGAGCCACAAGGGAAGCCAAGAATACTGAAGTGGGTAGACTATCCCTTCTCCAGCAGATCTTCCTGACCCAGGAATCAAATCAGTGTCTCCTGCATTACAGACATTCTTTACCAACTTAGCTATCAGGATATCATACCAGATAAGAGGGGTTTTCCAGATGACTCAGTGGTAAAGAATCTGCATGCCAATGCAGGAGATCCGGGTTCAATTCCTGGGTAAAGGAGATTCCCTGGAGAAGGAAATGGCTACCCACTCCAGCATTCTTGCCTAGGAAATCCCATGGATAGAGGAGTCTGGTGGTCTACAGTCCATGGGGTTCCAAAGAGCTAGACAGGACTGAGCAACTGAGCATGCACGCATCAGATAAGAGATCTAAGAAAATGTCACCAGTTATAACAAGATAAACAGACTAACAATATCTATTAGAAAGATGAAGTAGCACTTCTTTTTAAAATTATGACAAAATATACTTTAAATTTAATATTGCAAACAGAATACCTATTACCAAAGAAAACTTGATATACAACAGAGACATAAGAGCAAGAAGAAAGTAATTAAAATTCTTGAATTGCCATTGAGTTATATAGCTTCATCTATTGTTAATCTTGGTGAAAAGAGAAAATTTGTTTTCTCTGGATATCACAGATGTGTTTTTCTTTTTTTGGCACAAATAAATTTTGAACTGCCATGTTCCATGTCGCTATGTCCTGAGGATGAAAAAGAAGGAGGAAGAGAAGGAGGAGAAAGCGGGGTAGGAGGAGGAGGAAGAGGAAGAAAAAGAGGAAAGATAGATCTCTGTTTTCTTTTAGTTGCAAAGTGTCTCCTCTTGCAATGCAGGAGACACAAGAGACACAATTTTGATCCCTGAGTCAGGAAGATTCCCTGAAGAAGGAAACAGCAACTCACTCTGGTATTCTTGACTGGAAAACCCCATGGACAGAGGAGCCTGGTGGGCTACAGTTCAAAGGGTTGCAAAGAGTCGGACATGACTGAGTGATAAGAAGACAATAAACAAATACTTTCAGATTTTAATCAGTACTATAATGAAAATAAAACACTTGTTTATTTGAGTTTCTAACTTAGATAGCATAGTCTAGGGCCACAGTGGTATTAGGTTAGAGCCTGAAAGATGATAAGAAATAAGTAAAGAATATGAAGATGTGTATTCCAAGCAGAGAGAATGACATGGCTAGAGGAAACTTGGTTTTAAAGAAAAAGAAAGCAAGCCCCTATGAGTGGTGAGCAGTGAATAAGGCAGAAAGTCAATCAGGTGAGGGTAAGGTTGTCATCACATCACAATGCTGCAGAATGAGCTTAGGGAGTTTGAACATTTAGTATTAAAGGAAACCATAGAAATGTTTTTGGTTATGGTAGTAAATGTCAAATATACATTTTCAAAGGATTGTTGTGACTATTTTATTAGAATGGGTTGTGAAAGAAGTGAAGAATGAAATCAGGGAGAGTTGCTAAGAAACACCACAGTGGCTCAGGTGACAGCTGATGGTCACCTTGGGCTGAGGGACCGTTGATGGAGGTGGAGAGAAAGGACAGGGGCAAGCTGCTGACCAGGTGGATGTGACAGAGAAGAGGGAGGTGTTAATGTGTCTCTAGGGGTTGGGGGGGGGGTTGAACATACATGAAAGTAGGGCCATTATTCAGCACTCTTCTTTGAGCTTTACTGGCTACGAACCACTCAAAGTCTGGTTGCTCCTGAAGTCTAACTTCTTCAGAGAACCCTCCCCTGGCACTACCATCTGTAATATTGTTGTTCAGTTGCTCAGCTATGTCCGACTCTCTGTGATCCCATGGACTGCAGCAAGCCAGGCCTCCCTGTCCTTCATTATCTCCTAAAATTAGCTCAAACTCAAGTTCAGTGAGTCAGTGATGCCATCCAACCATCTCATCCTCTGTCATCCTCTTCTCCTCCTGCCTTCAATCTTTCCCAGCATCAGGGTCTTTTCCAATGAGGCAGTACTTCACATCAGGTGGCCAAAGTATTGGAGCTTCAGCTTCAGCATCAGTCCTTCCAATGACTATTCAGGGTTGATTTCCTTTAAGATTGACCCGTTTGATCTCCTTGTTGTGAAAGTTACTTTCAAAAGTCCTCTCCAGCACCACAGTTTGAAAGCTTCAGTTCTTTAGCACTCAACCTTCTTTATGGTCCAGCTCTCACATCTGTACATGACTACTGGAAAAACCATAACTTTGACTATACAGATCTGTAGTCTAAATCCCCAAGTATTTTCTCATAACATACACCATGAAACATCATATTTAGTCATTGCTTATTTGTGATTTTTTTAAAAATTCTTTTTATCCAGTAGACGTCTACTTGTCTGTTTATTCACTGCATTATCTGTAGGTTTTAGCAAAAGTATGGTAAGTAGTAAATGCTCAATAAATATTTATTGAACAAATAACTGAATAAATAAATTCCTAATTCTTCCTCACTTCTTACTCTGCCACGTATCTCCCATCTAGAATTTGTCAATGAGAGAAAGACAGAGAGACTGAACAGTTGTCTAAACAATTAAAGTACTACAGAATTTTAGGGTAGCACCTATATGATCCTGTAATGATGAACACATAACATTGTACATTTGTCAAAACTCACAGAACTATACAACACAGAGCGAACCCTAATGTATACTATGTGTATGTGCAAGTCACTTTAGTTGTGTCTGACTCTTGGCAGCCCTGTGGACGGTGGGCGACCAGGCTCCTCTGTCCATGGGGTTGCTATGCCCTCCTCCAGGGTATCTTTCCAACCCAGGGATCAAACTTGGGTCTCTTAAATCTCCTACTTGGCAGGCAGGTTCTTTACCGCTAGTGCCAGTTGGGAAGCCCCAAAGTAAGCTATAGACTTCAGTTAATAACAATGTATTAATATCCATTCTTCAATGATAACAAATGTACCACAGTAATTCAAGATGTTAATAATAGAAGAAACATAAGGGAGCATAGAAGTATATGTGGGAATTCTTTGCACTTTCTGTTTAATTTTTCTATAAAACTAAAACTACTCTTAAAAATTAGTGTTTATTAATTTTTTTAATGCTAGAGAGGGAAATGGGTCCTAAAACAGTTGTTTATAGTTCACTTACAAGGAAAAATTTTCTGTCCCTGTGACCAATACTAACCAAGCCACTTATCTCATTTCCAGCTGTTTTCTCTCTCCACTTACTTGTGAGTAACAAATGTAATGACATTGTAGTTATCTTGAAATTCATGCACAGGCGATTTCTAGTAAAATGGATTGTGTGTCACCAATTATTTGAAATTTAGTTTTAAGGATCTCTGAACATATATGCGTTTCCATACAGGCAATGTTATCATGAGAGGCTAGAGTGCCAAGAAAGAGAAAGAAAGAGAGGAGAAGAAAAGCCACCAATATTTTGCTATGTGTCATCAATGTACACATCCATGTGTTTTAAATCTACCCAGCAGATTTGGAGACAATTATTATTGGTATTTTGTAGTTGAGGAAACAGATTTAAAGATGTTGGAATTTTTTGTTCTTGCCTGAGTCACAAAATGTAGAAATGGCAGAATAGTCTTTCAAAGAAGGAAGGAGGTACTTAGGTTGAGATAGGCAATAGAAGCAAACTACATATATATGCTCAGCCCTTTTGAATATTAAATTTTAATAATTTTAGTAATATTTACATTCATGCTGCTAGTTTTACAGTTCTCTGCAAAGCCATTTCGTACAAATACTTGATATTACGTATTTAAAGATTGAGATTTAAAAATCATCCCTAAAGATTTTCTACTTCAGCTGAGATCTCATTTCTCTCTACTCTTCTTTTCAATAGTCAGTGAAAATTACTTCCTCTCACACATAGAGGAATTTTCCATGTACATAAATGCCTAGGCCAGTGTCTCTTCTACAGCTTAAATATTTAGCTCAGTCTTACAAAAAAAAATCTAGTTCTGAATATTGTGAAGTTTGTTTTATGAGAAGACAAAAGGTGATCGATATGCAGTGTGTAAAACAAAAACTTTCATCAAAATCATCTTTTCACTGGATCATTTTGGAAGGACTTGTGTAGTGATGAGTAGTATAAATTATATATTTGAAATATTGGGATATGCTTTCTGCTTGAATTTCTTCATACTGACCTCTGTACAATATTCCACAGCCCTCCATGTAGTGATGTAAATGGGGGAGGGAGTAGGGGTGGAGTGGGAAGAAGAATAGGTTTAGAATTATTAGAACAGAAATGCAAAAATAAACAATCGTTATCCTGGTAAAGAATCTGCCCACCAATGCAGCAGACATAAGAGACATGAGTTCAATCTCTGGGTTGGGAAGATCCCATGGAGGAGGGCATGGCCACCCTCTCCAATATTCTTGCCTGGAGAATCCCATGGACAGAGGAGACTGGTGGGCTATAGTCCATAGAGTCGCAAAAAGTCAGACAAGTGGCTTAGCATGCATGTACACACATTCAGTTTTCTAACACTCATAATAAGTATGTGCAGCAAGACATTAATTTTGAGAGGCAAATTTTGTTTGAAGGAAATTAATTTTCTAAATTCTTTAATGCTCGTCAACCTATTAGGATGAAGTCAAGAGGAATCATATAATAAATATTCTTCCAAAGTGAAGAGAGG
>SJYV01022790.1:874640-971249 GCA_006410875.1 Neotragus pygmaeus
AAAAAAAAAAAAAAAAAAGAAATAGAAAATATCAGGACATATTAACTTTAAAATGTTATTTTAAGAAGTTTCCACTTCTCTTTTAAGACATTATTTTAGCCTCAGTTATATATTCATTTTACACTGTTTTCTGAGAGCTTTAGTCAAAATATGTGAAAGTCAATGTCTTATACCATAACCATATTCTCCATAGGACGATGTGTCTCTGCATTTAGGTTATAGCAGGAAGAGATAACCTCTCTTCACTTTGGAAGAATATTTATTATATGATTCCTCTTGACTTCATCTTAATAGGTTGACGAGCATTAAAGAATTTAGAAAATTAATTTCCTTCAAACAAAATTTGCCTCTCAAAATTAATGTCTTGCTGCACATACTTATTATGAGTGTTAGAAAACTGAATGTGTGTACATGCATGCTAAGCCACTTGTCTGACTTTTTGCGACTCTATGGACTATAGCCCACCAGTCTCCTCTGTCCATGGGATTCTCCAGGCAAGAATATTGGAGAGGGTGGCCATGCCCTCCTCCATGGGATCTTCCCAACCCAGAGATTGAACTCATGTCTCTTATGTCTGCTGCATTGGTGGGCAGATTCTTTACCAGGATAACGATTGTTTATTTTTGCATTTCTGTTCTAATAATTCTAAACCTATTCTTCTTCCCACTCCACCCCTACTCCCTCCCCCATTTACATCACTACACGGAGGGCTGTGGAATATTGTACAGAGGTCAGTATGAAGAAATTCAAGCAGAAAGCATATCCCAATATTTCAAATATATAATTTATACTACTCATCACTACACAAGTCCTTCCAAAATGATCCAGTGAAAAGATGATTTTGATGAAAGTTTTTGTTTTACACACTGCATATCGATCACCTTTTGTCTTCTCATAAAACAAACTTCACAATATTCAGAACTAGATTTTTTTTTGTAAGACTGAGCTAAATATTTAAGCTGTAGAAGAGACACTGGCCTAGGCATTTNTTGGAAAAGACTCTGATGCTGGGAGGGAATGGGGGCAGGAGGAGAAGGGACGACTGAGGATGAGATGGCTGGATGGCATCGCGGACTCGATGGACGTGAGTCTGAGTGAACTCCGGGAGATGGTGATGGACAGGGAGGCCTGGTGTGCTGCGATTCATGGGGTCGCAAAGAGTTGGACACGACTGAGCGACTGAACTGAACTGAACTGATAAGTATAAGAAGCACTTATTCAATTCATTCTTTCAACAAATATTTACTGTGTTTCACTCTATAACATACATTATTAAATGGGAAAGGCTTAAAATAAGTCATATTACATGGCCTCATATATAATTTAAAAGTCAGAATATATGCATGTATATGTCAGGCTGTACTTTCCACCGATTATCTCCTTTAATCATCCAGACAATTTTATAATTTCCACTTTACAGATGAGATAGATGAGGCATAAACATATTGAGTAATTAGTCCAGTGAGAATTACTTGGCCCATGGGGAATAAAGCCAAGGTTTAAATTTTGACACTCTGACCACAGAATGGGAAATTATAATAATCTAAAGTCATAGATAGCCTGTACTGCTTTGAGTTACTCAAAGACCATCTCACAGACATTAATTTGGATAATCTGGTATAATTCTATAGATAACCATTTTGGAGTTTTGACTTTGTTCTCTTTGTTAATAAGGACATATTTTTCAGTGTTTCCTAATTAGCAATTTCAAGGATAGTATTAAATCTGGATGCAAGAAGAGAGCTTCCCTGATGGCTCAGCAGGTAAAGAATCTGATTGGAATGCAGGAGACACAGGAGACTCGGGTTCAATCCCTGAGTCAGGAAGATCCCCTGAAATGCAAGCTTCTCATCTTTACCCTATAAAATCATTAGTTCAAAAAATGGTGCTAATGTGATCTATAAATAAATACACAACTTACATCACAATATTTGCTACACAACTTTCAAATAAGCACTATTTGGTAAATACATAATTGCCATATCCTTTTTAACTGCTTTATTGAGATATATTTGATAAATATATTTTCCTTTATGTTACTTATTTAGAAAAAGAGAAAATTTTATTTCAGATCCATTTAACTTTGTTACTTTTTTTTTTAAATTTTATTATGAGATTTATAGTACCTTGGAGTCAAACGATGCGTCTTTTTCTCAAATCTAATAGTGTATGCTCTTGGAGTATATTATTACTGACGATTGCCATCTGAATTGCTACTTTTATTCAGACATCTGTAAAAATGTTATGAAAAAAGCAACATTTATCCCTGACTATGGGTATTAGTGATGTCTTTGGTCTTCTTTTCCTTTATACACTCTCTCTTTCCAGAAGCTCATTTATCGTCATGAGAGTAACTAGCCTGATGCTTTGATTTCTCACTGGTTTCTACATTTCTAACTTGTTTTACACAAGAGTTCAGGAGTCACATTCCTATATCTTTAGCTGCCATGTAGGATCCAGAGGACGGAGAGCATCTTCTGTACTAGATTTTGCTGCATCCCAGCTGTCATGATGTGTAACTAATGCACAGTAAGAACTAAATATTTGTCAAATAAAATTAAAAAATGAATGTAGCCTCTGAATAAATATTGCCATTTTATTCATTAAGGTAAAAACTGTACTCAGTATCTGCTTTGTACTAGGTTTTATGCTAGACTCTAAAAACACCAATATAGGTAATACACCGCCTTTTCACGTTCTAAATACACAGCCTTTTCATAAAGGAGTTCAACTGGAGATACTAAATCTGTAAAAAGTAAATCTAATTAGATATTAATATCTTTTATGTTAGGAAAGTAATTTGGTTGACTATAGCTTAATTCATTGCGTCAAATATTACTTAATCGATCAAAACTGTGTCAAGAGTTTCCTTTAAATCTCCTTCCTATAGAATGGGGTTTGAGGTCTCCCTTTATTATTTGTCTCACATGAACGATAACACAGACTTGAAAGATGAGGCCAAATTCAGTTATCGGAGCCTCATCAGGAGTAGACGGAGGGGAAATGAGATTCCCCAGGAATGGGTGGAGGCGACGAGGTAGCACATTAAAATTGGTAGGCTTGGTTAGTTACCCATGCTGTTAGGGAGGGGATTAGCAGAAACAGCAAGCAGCTAAAAAGAACTAGATCAAGATCAGAGGAAATGAAGAAAAGGATCATTTTTCCTTGTTGTTTCATTAGAACTCCGTTTCCAAATATTTGTTCTCTTTTTCTGAGCCTAAATCAACCTGTATTTCTTCCTCCTTCAATTCTTAGTCTCATCTCAAGTTTTACATTATCTGAGCTTAAGCATGCTTATATTGGTTTGAAAGATCTAAACAGCTGTATTTCTCTGGTATTCTTGTTATTTAAATGAGTGAACTGTATCATATATTTGTTTGTCCTTAACAAATCTTTTCAATTTCTTTCCTCTATGAAGCTCTTATATTTTTCTTAAATATTTACTTCCATTTCACTCTAGATTAAAAAATATATATGTTTATACTTTTATCATTTGTGAACCTAACATTATGTAATATCTAGTCAACTATAATATAACTTTCTTTTTAGATCTCGAGACTTTGATTCTTGGAGTATATCATATTCCACTGAAGAAAGTACTTTAAACTAGCATCTCAGGTAAGCTTCTGGCAGAATCCACTTTTTTTTTTCCTCTCCACCATTCTTGTTCCTCTTAACCTGCAACAACTCACTCCTTGCCCTAAGTGATTACTCAATAATTATTTTGTGGGAGGCTGAAAAGATTGCCTGAGGCCTTTCCACCTACAAGTCTGGCCTTGATGCTAACCTGGAGTGTGGGGTAAAGGAGGGGTGAACTGAATCTGTTCCTGGTGACTCAGGAGTTTAGTGAGCTGAAAGTGTTGGATGTGTGAAACTATTTGAAGGTAAGTATTGAAAAGAAGCATTTCTGAATCAGTGAGAACTGTGTGAAACATGCACCATCTTTTTCAGCCAATCACAGAAGATGAAAGATGTTCCAGCAGTATTGAAGAATAATTTAGGCTTTAGCGAAATAGTTCTCAGACAAACATATGTCCAAGCTCAAATTTTGTGTAGCAACTGAATGAGCCAGGATTATTGCAATTGTTACCATCTCTCTTCTTATTTTCCAACATATTCGCCTATCAGAAACTTGAGTTTATGTAGTTTTCTATTACTATGTTATACAAAATGAGATGCATATTTAATGACATGAGAAATTCTGTAGTGGTCAAAAATAAGAAATCCAGATAAAAAAGGCCTTGAGGTAAAAACAAACAAATAAACAAATCACAGCTATGTATACGTACATTGAAAGAATGCTCAATTAGAACAAAATGCCAGTTCTGGCTTCTAAAACTAGGTTACTTCTTAAATACAAGGGCTATGTTAATAATTATGACAAGCAATCTAATTAGATAACATCATTGGAGTTTAGAAAAACTGAAATAAATCTCGTTACAAAGGTATAAAAATATTTTGGATCACACTATTTGGTGGAGTATATTCTCAAGCAACTATTTGAGGGTAAGCTTTTAGGAAATAAACTAGCAAGAGGACAGGTAGAAGGTAAACAAGAAAAGTAAGGAAACTGCAGAAAAAGCAGAATAAAAATGAGACATTTCAATAGGGTCAAAATATTAAGATGGTGAAGAATGTGATAAAAATTTATAACACAAGATTCACGTGCTTAAAATAAAAGTGAATTTACTTGAATAGTTTTCAGTTCAGTCGCTCAGCTGTGTTGCGACCCCATGAATAGCAGCACACCAGGCGTCCCTGTCCAGCCTCTCCACCAACTCCAGGAGTTCACCCAAACTCATGTCCATCGAGTCGGTGATGCCATCCAGCCATCTCATCCTCTGTCGTCCCCTTCTCCTCCTGCCCCCAATCCCTCCCAGCATCAGGGTCTTTTCCAGTGAGTCAACTCTTCACACCAGGGGGGCAAAGTATTGGAGTTTCAGCCTCAGCATCAGTTCTTATCACTAAATGGTTAAAATAACAACGATGTCACTTTTTTTCCTTAACTGTCCTAAATTTTTAGACTCAAATAAGCAAGTGCTCTGGACTCAAACTTAATATTACCTATTTAAAAGACTCTAACTTAACATTAGGAGATACCAGACTCTATAATTAACATCCATAAACCATTAGCATAAGCTTGTTCTGAATTGGTTTATAGGATTTGAATGTCTATGACACTGTTTATATCCTTCTGGTCCTATAAATTTTTGTCTGGGACATAATTGCCTGACTCCCCAAAATTCTTTCTCATATTTAATTACATGTATGTGTAAATTTTTGTGTTGCAAAACTGAATAGAGTGAGGGCTGCCATATTTGCAATGGATGTCTGTTCACAATGCATATCTACAACTAAAATGAAAATTTCCTTAACTCCAGAAAAACCAAAAAAACAGGGGGAAAAAAATCGCTTAGAAAAGACTTAAAATTAAGTGGTAAGTAGGATGTCAAGACAGAAAGAAAAGAGCAAAATCTTCATCTTAGAAGTCTAAAGGTTTTTTCCCTCATGTATATTTGTTTCTGTTTAAAGTTTTTAGCATCATATTTATGAAAGGAATTAATGCAGATTTTTCAATTTTTTTTTAATCTACAATATCCTTTTTACAAGAAATTGAATCAGCTGGAGAGTTAAACTTTTCTATATGAAACACTGCAGAGGAACCTAAGTATAAAAAGTGAAAACAGTAACATGGTATAATTAAGAAAACCTGGAGGAGAATCATGGCAAGCACAAATTGATTATAGACTTTAGTCTTATTTGTTGTGACATTTAGGGAACAAAGATTTAGAAGTGTGCATCAGGGAAGTGTTCACATGCTATCCTATTTTTGTGGTCCTATTTTTATTAGTTTCATTGGGGATTTGCATATATTCTTAAAATTATTTCACAGCTCATTGACAATTTTCAAGCAACTCTGGAAACTCAGCCTCTATTTAGGATGAATGTAAAACCATGAAAGACGAATGCACTGGACAGGAATTGCGTTTCCTAAGATCTCAGCCTCAGACGACAGCCCACAGAAGAGCCTGAGGCTAGTCACAACCTCAGTGTGACAGTTTCCTCACCAGGGAAATGGGGCAGTGACATTTCTCTATCTGCTAGAAGTGTTAGGAGAACTAATTAATGTTTAGAAGGATTTTGAGATTCTTGGATGAAAGGTACACAGTAAACGCAAAGTGTTATTATGATTATTTTAATAGTTATGATTACCGAGTCATTAAATGTGCACTGGTCTGCTGCCCTGCAAATTCTCGTCTCGGTGGGCACTGTGGATAACAGAGAAAATGGATTAAAAGAAATAACTTTAATGACTTTTAATTTGGTTTACAGTAAAACATGGGTGGGCAGGTTTCTTTTTATGTATTTCAGTTCTTCCTTATTTAAATTTAGCTTTTGTTTTTCAACTCGAATGATGAAGTCTTATTTAATAGATGAAAGGTACTAAACAGTTCCTTTTATCCTGAAGAGTCGAGAAGACTCTTAGGCTTATTCCACAAACTACTAGAACAGTGTAAGTATAGTCTGCACCAGCTACCTTCAGAAGTGAACCTTTTGCTTGTGGTACAACACTGAAAAAGAGGTTTGAAGAATTTAGTAACCTGCATTCTCAGTAAGCTTTCCCTGCTTTATCCAGCTTTTAACCAAGACTCTGCTTGACCTGCTGGAGATAAAGTCAGGCAGATTTAACAGAGCAGCATGTTGTGGGAGTTGCAGGAGTCAAAAGTAAGAATGTTAACAGAAGATCTTTACAGAAGAGAAAATTGGTATGGAGTCATCGAAATGAGTCAAAAACGCATCTGTACATCCTTTTAGATTTTTTAATATCATATATTTATTTATTTGGCTATACTGGGTCTTAATTGTGGCATGCGATATCTTCAATCTTTGTAGTAGCATGCAGGATTTTTTAGTTGCAGCAATCAGGTTCTAGTCTCCTGACCAGGGATCAAATGCAGACTCCCTGCATTGGGAGCACGGAGTCTTAGCCACTGGACTCCCAAGGAAGTCCCTGCATTTTTATTTTTAAAAATCCAGCAGTGAGGGGCTTCCCTAGTGGCTCAGTGGTAAAGAAGCCACCTGTGAATGCAGGAGACATGGCTTCAATCCCAGGTCCAGGAATATCACATATGCTGTGGAACAATTGAGCCCCTGTGCCACAATTATTGAGCCTGTGCTATAGAGCCCAGGACCCACAACTACTGAGTCCATGTGTTGCAACTACTGAAGCTTGCACGCCCTAAAGCCCATGTTCCACAAGAGAAGTCGCAGCAGTGAGCAGCCCACATACCACAGCTAGAGAATAGACCCAATCACCACAGCTAGAGAAAAGCCCTGGAGAAGGCAATGGTACCCAACACCAGTGCTCTTGCCTGGAGAATCCCATGGACGAAGGAGCCTTGTAGGCTGCAGTCTATGGGGTCGCTAAGAGTCGGGCACGACTGAGCGACTTCCCTTTCACTTTTCACTGTCATGCATTGGAGAAGGAAATGGCAACCCACTCCAGTGTTCTTGCCTAGAGAATCCCAGGGACGGGGAAGCCTGGTGGGCTGCCGTCTGTGGGGTCGCACAGAATCGGACATGACTGAAGCGACCTAGCAACAGCAGCAGCAGCAGAGAAAAGCCGACACAGCAGCAAAGACCCAGCAGAGTCAAAAACAAATACGTGCATTAAAAAAATATTTTAAAAATCCAGTAGTGAGGGATGGAGGGAACATAAAGAAATACAAAGAACCTGGTGTCCACCTAAAATATTTTAAGTCAAGTGTACTCTCAGTGGTGGAACAAAGTATTTCAAGTTTTAATCATTTGGGTTTCTTGAACCCTTCATGTATCATATGTTTCTTTCTCATGAATCCACATTACATAATAATACACAGAGGGATAAAGAATAAGTATATGTATGAAAAATATTTTAAAGTCAGAATCTGATTGTATCTTTATATTTTGTATATCTGAGTCTGATTGAAAATAGGAACCTGTTTCATTTAATTGTGTCTCATCTGTGTACCACAAGTCAAATATAAAATCCAGGCATTTTTAGAAATCACAAGAATTATAATACTGAGTCCCAGTTAAGTATCAAAAACTTATTTGATTAGTGAGAAATAGTCACTGCTGACAAGAAAGTTAAGAAGTTCAGTTTAAATGTGGAAAACTGAGATCGTTCATCACAGATGCAGTGATTATAATAAAAGAAATACAATAGGAGATCTCTATAGTTTATTTAAATTAAAAAGAGAAAGTGAGCTCTGTTTCTATGCATCAGGAGAATCAATGCTGTGAACTCTGCGAGTGAGGTTCATTACGTTACGTTTGGGGAAAGTGATCAAGATTATAAATTTTCTTCATGCTTGTGTCTTCCAGCATTACCAATTTACAGGATATTTGGAAGAAACTGAAGCAGAGAACAGAGACCTGGTTTGCTTTAATGCAAGCAGATGACCAGGTCATGAACGCTCTTTGAGAAGATAATGAAATCATTAGTCATTCAGTCATGTCTGATTCTTCGCAACTCCATGGATTGTAGCCCCACCAGACTCCTCTGTCCGTGGAATTCTCCAGGCAAGAATACTGGAGTGGGTTGCCAATCCCTTTTCCAGGGGATCTTCCTAATCCAGGGATACAAACTGGGTCTCCCACATCACAGGCAGACTACCATCTGAGCCACCAGGGAAGCCCCTTGAGAAGATGTACTTGTCACTTCTTTTTTTTGCATAAAAGCTAACAATTCTCCTATAAAAATGGAAGCCTGTATAAATAAAAACACAATTACTTCCTACAGTTGTAATGAGGAAAGGATGAGATGGTACACTTGAAGCATTTAGCATTGTGTTGGCATGCATTGATAGTAAGAACTCAATAAATGTAAAAGTATTATTATCCTATGAAAACTGAATTTGATGTATGGATGGGATGAGGACTGTGGGCTACTGCCCAATTTATGGGCACGTTCCAATGATCCCAGCCATGTAAAGGTAATAGAATATGCTGTCTCAAGAAGCAATAAAATCTCCATCCCAGGAGAATTTCCAGCCTAGGCTCAAGCCTAGTTTACCTGGCAATGCTTTAACCTAGAATTCACATTTTAAGTGAGCAAATAAATGATTGTTCCCAAATTGAAATTAATATTTTCATTTTTCTGGAGATTCATTGATACCAAAGTTACCCATTATATCTAGATATTGAGTGAAGTCTCTCAGTTGTGCCTGACTCTTTGCAACCCCATGGATAGTAGCCTGCACCAAGCTCCTCCGTCCATGGGATTTTCAAGGCAAGAAATACTGGAGTGGGTTGCCATTTCCTTCTCCAGGGAATCTTCCCAACCCAGGGATCGAACCCAGGTCTCTCACATTGTAGACAGACAGTTTACCGTCTGAGCCACCAGGGAAGTCTAGCAATTTTAAAAAACTGAATTATATCTCTACTAGCGATCTAATTTTATTAATACATATGGTAATGTGTATATTTCAATACTGTATGAGGTAGGGAAGTCAAGTCTGGTGTTCTGTGACAATCTAGAGGGGTAGGATGGGCTGAAAGATGGGAGGGAGGTTGTAGAGGGAGGGCACATATGTATACCTATGGCTGATTCATGTTGATATATGGCAGAAACCAACACAATATTGTAAAGCAATTATCTTCCAATTAAAAATAAATAAGTTAATTAAAAGTTGAAGATAGTTGACTTACAATGTTGTATTAGTTTTAGGTGTACAACAAAGTAAATATATATTTATTGAGTATATATATATTATATATTATATAATATATATAAATTATATATAATATAATACATATTAATATTGAAAGATTGAGAGCAAAAAGAGAAGGGGGCAGTAGAGGATGACATGGTTAGATAGCATCACCGACTCAGTGGACATGAATTTGAACAAATTCCGGGAGATAGTGAAGAACAGAAGAGACGTATGCTGCAGTCCATGGGGTCACAAAGAGTCAGACATGACTTTGTGGCTGAACAACCACATTAATATTTTCAGATTATTTTCCATTATAGGTACAAGATACTGAATATAGTTCCTTGTTCTATAGCGTAGGTCCTTGCTTATTTATTTCATATATTGTAGTATGTATCTGTTAATATAAAACTCCTAATTTATCCCTCCCTCCAATCTTTGTTCTTTTGTAACCATAAGTTTGTTTTCTATATCTGTGAGAAAATTTTGATTTTATAAATAAGTTCATTGGTATAATTTTTTTATATCCCACATATACGTGATGTCAAATCATGTCTAGTATTTTTTAAGTAAGTTACTTTGAAGTCATGTCAGTTAGATGGTGATGTTTTCTGCACATTAAATAAAGTTGTAAAGCATTTTTAAAAGAGAAAGAGAGAGAGAATCTATCCTGACCAAAGCACATATTGCATCATCTGGCCCTTCATGGACCTGCATGTGGCTTCTATTCATTCCTGCTGGCCATCCCACATAGATTCTCATTGTTGGGAAAAATTAGAAGCATTTATAATTGAATTTATGCATCATGTTTTGTTGTATCAGTGGTTATTAGTGTAGAACATAAGCACTATAAACTTTACCATTTAACCATGGTTCATTTTACGCTTCAGTGGCATTAAGTACATTTACAACATTGTGCAACAATTCATCCATCTCCAAAACTTTTTCATCTCCCTAAACAGAGATGCTTTCCTATTAAACAGTAATATCCCAGGCCAGACATGGAACAATGGACTGGTTCAAAATTGGCAAAGGAGTACGTCAAAGCTGTATATTGTCACCCTGTTTATTTAACTTATATGCAGAGTATACAATGTGAAATGCTGGGTTGGATGAAGCACAAGCTGGAATCAAGATTGACAAGAGAAATATCAGTAACCTCAGATATGCAGATGACACCACCCTTATGGTAGAAAGCAAAGAGGAACTAAAGAACCTCCTGATGAAGGTGAAGCAGAAGCTGGCTTAAAACTCAACATTCAAAAAAAAGGAAGATATTAGGTATTTAATTGTATAAGGGTAAATTTGCCTAAACCACTTTGGATCTGCCATTGTGTTTCTCCTTTAATGCATATTTTTTGAAAATTAATAAGCTATTGTTACTCATTGTTCATTTTGACCAAAACAATCATAAAGCTTATTTTCAAAAAGATTTATCATTTGACCACATTTTACAAAGCATGAGTATTCTTTTTCTAATTCTTATCTTGTCATAGAAAATTTTTTTCATGATTTATACCCTTGGTTGGTTTAGTTTCATTCTATTGTGCTTTTTTTCTTCAATGTTGCTGTGACTGGATACTTTCTTATATTGTGAGGATCAAGAAAACCCAAACAAAAAGGTGAGTTTATTAGCTACGGTAGTTGGAAGTACAGAGATAGGGTGGGCTCCATGCTTGGCAGATTTAGTGGTGACTTTTTCTTTCTTTCTTCTCTGCTCTCCAGGATACCTGCTTCAACTCAAGTCTCCTTTCCAACAGGACTGCTAAATGTGCCAGAAACAATCAGGACCACATCTCCCCACTGCCACCTGTAGACAGAGAGTCTGTACTTTTGTCTAAGCATCCCAAAAGAGAATGCCAAGATTCTTTTTATCCCTAAAGTCCATTCCTACCACCTCTGCACAAATGACGGTGACTAGGAGACTAGAAGAATGCACTGAACTCTCTTAGAGCAACTGAGTGCTGGGGGGCAATCAGTATTTTCCAAGGTACCTCGACCACTCTACTGAGATAGTTCTTGGAAGCGGGAGGGTAACATGAAGGAATGTGTGCAGATCCACCAACATATGACTCATTCTCATATCCCATGAGTTGAACACAGAAATATTTTAAAAATTACATTGGGAAGTATGAGACAATTATGATCTCAGGTGGAATATCCCAACTACATAGCTCTTACTTTACTACTTATAAAGCTTGGCCATATAAACTTTTAACTGTCTAATATAGAAATCTGGGAAGATAGTGATAACATTTGGATAAAGGGTGACATACAGATCACAAAGAATGACTCTTATATATTTTCCTGTTGCCATAGGATAAGAAAATAAGATGCTTGAGAAAGCAGAATTTGTCTCTACAAAGAAATATTGCATCTATTCAATCAGTGATCTCAATCTTTATTTCTAGAATTGGGACAGTTTCTCCTAATAAAGTGGAATAAAGAAAAATGAAATGCGAATTCATAAAAGTTATTCTGGTTCATTTAAAGTATAAAATCCAAATTAACTTCTTACTCTTATTCTCCTCCTTCCAACAATTACATTATTCTCTGCTTATTTTTGCAATTAAGATAGGAAGAGGACTAGTAGAAAATTCAGGGTACAAGAAAAAGTCTAGACACATTTTTGGAGTATGTCTTTGGAAAAGTCATTTAGGATAGAATTTCTTTTCCCAACTTCAAGGAAGCAGGTCCTTATACTAATTTCAAAATTCATTCATTTGGTTAAAATGTCAAAACCTCAGACATTACATTTACACATATACCTCCAACTCCATCTCTGGCATTACAGAAAACCAAGTACCCAGGTCAACCTTTGAAAACAACTAAAACTTCTGGATAAGTGATTTTNTCCACCAACATATGACTCATTCTCATATCCCATGAGTTGAACACAGAAATATTTTAAAAATTACATTGGGAAGTATGAGACAATTATGATCTCAGGTGGAATATCCCAACTACATAGCTCTTACTTTACTACTTATAAAGCTTGGCTATATAAACTTTTAACTGTCTAATATAGAAATCTGGGAAGATAGTGATAACATTTGGATAAAGGGTGACATACAGATCACAAAGAATGACTCTTATATATTTTCCTGTTGCCATAGGATAAGAAAATAAGATGCTTGAGAAAGCAGAATTTGTCTCTACAAAGAAATATTGCATCTATTCAATCAGTGATCTCAATCTTTATTTCTAGAATTGGGACAGTTTCTCCTAATAAAGTGGAATAAAGAAAAATGAAATGCGAATTCATAAAAGTTATTCTGGTTCATTTAAAGTATAAAATCCAAATTAACTTCTTACTCTTATTCTCCTCCTTCCAACAATTACATTATTCTCTGCTTATTTTTGCAATTAAGATAGGAAGAGGACTAGTAGAAAATTCAGGGTACAAGAAAAAGTCTAGACACATTTTTGGAGTATGTCTTTGGAAAAGTCATTTAGGATAGAATTTCTTTTCCCAACTTCAAGGAAGCAGGTCCTTATACTAATTTCAAAATTCATTCATTTGGTTAAAATGTCAAAACCTCAGACATTACATTTATACATATACCTCCAACTCCATCTCTGGCATTACAGAAAACCAAGTACCCAGGTCAACCTTTGAAAACAACTAAAACTTCTGGATAAGTGATTTTTAAAAATCTTCTTAAACACAGCCATTAGTTGGTGAGAAAGTAAGATATTCTGAGACCAAGAAATAAATGAAAAGGAGAAATTCAGGGCAGAAGCGGAACACTAAAATCTGTCTTATTCTGTGAGCATTTAAACACATAGATAAATTTTAGCTTCAGATTTCTTGACCATGCTTTCTTTTCCCTCTCTTCCTTTCCTTTGCTACTTGTGGAACATGGCCAAGGCTGAAAAATGAGAAGTCAAGAAAGTGGTGGTGTCTTGGGGTTCAAAGAAATATCAGAAACTGGTGGGGGTGAGGTTGCAGTTTGGCTCAGGAGGTGGAGTTGGGGTTGGCTGAGTAGTCAACAGAAGAGGTAGTGGCAAGACCATAATCTGAGAACACAACAGAAAGGCCAAGACCATGAAGACAGCTAGCATGTTGGGGGTATCAGTTACATACAAGAAGATTGGAGAAGTAAGTAAATAACATTGAGGGTAAGTCAGATTTCTTATTATCAGAACACAGAGTGGAGAAACTAAGCCAGAATTAACACAATGTTATTACTGGATTAAGAATGTAAACACATAAACTCACAGGGTAGATAAATGACAGACAGATAGATACTTAAATAGATACAAAGATATATAGATATGTAACGTACAGATACATAGATACATATATAAATATCCAGACATTAGAAATAGATAGAAATAGATATAGAAACATAAATCTGTGTGTGACAAATGTTTTTTCTAATTATGTTTTTTATAAATATGCCTATACAACATGTATTCCCTACCTTGTTTACTGAGAGAACTTATAAATGAAACATACATAACAATGGGCACAATGAAATATCCAGATCTTGGTTTCCTATATATAGTCATCCACAAAGAACTGGAATTCCTTGGAGAAACAGCTCACTCTAGGACTGGGGCATGAAAAGCACAAGATGGAACCAGATTTGCAAAAATAACGGAACTTCCAAAGAACGATAGCAGCATGTCAAAATAGGCCTATTGGAACATGAAAATATAAATGGATTACAATAATTTAAATAGAGTAATAAATACTTTGGGAAGAAGAAAAAGCTCCTTTTTACAATGGAATGACAACTTGTAAATATAGGAGGAATAATGGAAATAGATAAGCACTATTTGGCAGCCATCACAGTGCTGTTCGATTCAAGTAAGCCATAAATAGAAATTAAAAGGCAAGAGAAGAAAGTACAAAATTTATAAGGTGGTACAAATAAAACCATAAAGTAAGATGATAGATATAAGTATCAAAATATTAGTGATTTCAGTACATATAATTGGACTGAATGACTTATTTAAAAGACAAAGCATACCTTCCTGGATTTAAAATAAATGTTAACTCCTCAAAAGGAATTAAACTTTAATGGGAGACCTAAAACTGTGAAATTACAAAAGAAGAAAACGCAGGGCAAAAGTTTCAGGATTTGGTAATGATTTCTTAGATATGACATCATAACCACAACAGCAACAATAACAGCAACAACATCAAAAAAATAGAAAAATGAAACTATATCAAATTTAAAAGTTTCTGCATAGCAGAGGAAAAGATAGAGTAAAAGTAAATGACAAAATGGGGAAAAAAAAATTTGCGAAACATATATATTGCAAGTCAGAATATATAAAGAAATCCTACAGCTCAACAGAAAGAAAGATGTACTCCAGGGCTTCCCGGGTGCTCCAGTGATTGCAAGTTCATCTTGCAATGCAGCAGACACCAGTTCAATCCCTGGTCTGGGAAGATCTCACATGCCACAGAACAACAAAGCCCATGGATCGCAATTACAGAAGCCTGCATGCCTATAGCCTGTACCCCGCAACAAGAGCAGCCACTTCAATGAGAGGCCTGAATATCACAACAAAGAGTAGCCCCTGCTCATCACAACTAGAGAAAGCCTGGGCACAGCAATGAAGATCTATCATAGCCAAAAATAACTAAATAAAGAAAGAAAGAAAATTAATTTTTAAAAATACATTCTTAAGAAGATACACAATGGCCAACAAGTATATGAAATGATGTTCAGCATCACTAAATATCAGGGAAATGTATATCAAATTCCCTTGATATATATTGATGTATATCAGATGTATATCAAAATCACATGTTATAGAAGAGCTACTAACTAAAACAATGGGGTTGGGGAATAAGTGCTGGTAGAAAGTACAAAATCAGAACTCTTATGCCCTACTGGTGTGAATGTTAAAATGATACAACCACTGTGGGAAACAATGCTAAATTTCCTCAAAAAATTAAAAATAGGTAAACCATGTAAGACCCTGATGTTGGGGAAAATTGAAGGCAAAAAGAAAGAGGGTTACAGAGACGAAATAATTAGATAACATCACTGACTCAATGGATATAAATTTGAGCAAACTCCCAGAGATAGTGAAGGACAGGGACGCCAGGCACACCGCAGTCCATGGGGTCACAAAGAGTCAGACAAGACTATGTGACTGAACAACAACAAACCATGTGATCCAGGAATCTCAATTGTTGGCATACATCCAGAAGTACTGAAAGCGGGATCTTGAAGAGATATTTGCACATCCGTGTTCACTGCAACATTGTTGAATATAACTAAGAAGTGGAAGCAGTATAAATGTTCATCAATGTATAAATGAATAAAGAAAATATAAAAAGCCCAGGTACAGTCCAATTCTGACTGTTCATAACATCAAATGACATGGGCTCGATGGGAACAGAAGCTGAGCTGTTCTGAAGTTCAAGGGCTGATGAGAGTTTGGAGATGGGAATTGAGTTGTCCTTTCAATGCTGTCATGTTGACTATGAATCTGACTAATGAGAGAAATTGTTCCCAGGTAAGACTTCAAGTAAAAAGGTTTATAGCATTCTCAAGTAAAAGCAAAATAAGCACAGTAGCCAAACTAAGTTTACATGTAAGCAGGTAACATTACCTACCTCTCAGAGTGAAAGCAACATTTTGTTTCTCTAGATGACACAATTGCAAAGAAAGCAATATTTGCACAAGAAAGTAATCAAATGGGGTTTTGGAGTCTCAGCATAAGGAGGAGCCAAACGCCTAGCCCAGCCTAGTGAGGGCTAGGGGAATGTGACCTAGGGCCTAGGGCTGTGCAAAGGAGAAGGGAATCACTCAGATTCTCAAAAATTCTTCTGACCTCCCTCTACCTGGGGGAAGATTTTCAAGAGTTTTTCTTTAAAAGGGAATGAAGAAACATCTGCATTAAAATATCATATATGGTGTTTCTGAGTTCCTATATTATGTTTTGTTTTGTTTTTGCCAAAGACTAGTACAATTGCAGGCAATTGTCATTTCTTAAGACAAACTTAATTATCCTTGAATAAATCTTTTTAAGTTTTGAAAAGTACTAGAAAAATTCATTGGCCAAGCAGACAGAGAGAGGCAAAGGGAGGGTGGGGTGAATTGCGAGAGCAGCATTGACATATACATGAATAGCTAGTGGGAATCTGCTGTATAGCACAGGGAGCTCAGCTAGATGCTCTGTGATGACCTCGAGAGGTGGGATGAAGTAGGATGGGGGGGCGGTATGAGAGGGAGGGATGTATGTTTACGCATGGTTGATTTACTTTGCTTTATGGCAAAAACTAACACAATATTGAAAAACAATTATACATCAATAAAAATTAAAAAAAAATTGATCAAGACTTAAATGAAGATTATTAAGCATGACTTGGCTATCACATATAGAGAATGGTGTCTGTTACAAAATCTGAACTTACATTTTCCAAATATGTTTCATTTCCATCTGTTTGAAACTATTTAGCATCCCCCTCCATATGGAAGTGCTATTGGTACTCAAGTACATAACAAAGACTTTGGGAAAATTTTTATTTAAAATAATAATAAATACATTTTCTCAGAAAAAAAGAAAATGTAGAGTATACATACAATGAAATATTATTCACCCTCAAAAAAGAAATAAGTCCTGTCATATACTACAACATGGATGACTCTTGAAGACATTCTGCTAAGTGGAATAAGCCATTCACAAAAAGACAAATACCAAATCATTTGACCTAGATGAGGTATCTGAAGAAACAAAGGGCAATGTAGGTTACCAGAGGTTGGGGAAAGGGGAAATGGAGAACTGTTTCAGTTTTGCAAGATGAAAAAGTTCTAGAGATCTGACATATGAAAATATACATATAGTTAAAGTGACTGTGTGTGCATGTGTGCACACGTGTGCTCAGTCTTGTGTAACTCTTTGCCACCCTATGACTGTACACAACCAGGATCCTCCGTCCATGGGATTTTCCAGGTAGGAATGGGGGAGTGGGTTGCCATCTCCTCCACCAGAGGATATTCCTGACTCAGGGGTCAAACCTGTCTCCTGCCTCTCTTGCATTGTCAGGAGGATTCTTTACCAGTGAGCCACTGGATATGCACTTAAAAATAGAATAATAAATTTTATGGTATATGTATTTTATCACAATTAAAAAAACATATCAATTGGTAACAGAAAGAAAGAGAGAGAAAGGAAGAGAAAAACAGGAAGGAAGAAAGGAACAAAGTCAGCAGCTCCATGGTGTCTACAGAGACACACTAAAACATAACAGTCCTGAAAAGATAAAATAAATGGATTATAAATATTATAACTGATGAATACTAATCAAATTTTAAAGATAAGATGTGTTTATAAAGATCTACTAGACAAAATAGACTTGAGGAAATATGTATTAGCCGAGAAAATAATAAGCATTGCAAATCACCAGAAAGATAGAATTCTCATCTTACATCACCTAACAACAGACCTCAAAGTGTTTAGAGCAAGACATCACAGAACTATAAGAACTAGACTAATCCAGAAAATGGGAGATTTCAGGACAATTTTCTTAATAATAAATCAGATAGTCAAAACATCAGTAAGATTATGAAAACTGAACCACAAAATTAACAAGGTACATAGAGCACAGAAACCAGTTATGCTCACAGTTGTATGCTTCCTTTTTAAGCACACATAGAATATTTAAGAATACTAGTTAAGGGCTTCCTTAGTGGTCCAGTAAAGAGTCCACCTTGCAATGCAGGGAGCACTGGTCAGATCCCTGGTCCTAGAGGATCCCACATATTGGAGCAACTAAGCCCATGTGCCACAGCCACTGAGCTCATGTCCTGCAACTACTGAAGCTCCCATGTCCTAGAGCCTGTGCTCTGCAACAAGAGAAACCACTGCAATGAGAGGCTCATGCAGCACAGCTAGAGCAGCCCCTCTCACCACAACCAGAGAAAACCCACGTGCAGCAATGAAGACCCAGTACAACCCCAAACAAAAATAAATAAAATGTTTTAAAAAAGAATAATGACTAAAGTTGAGTGATAGACACCCTTACTCTAAGGATTTCTCAATCTCAGCACTAATGATATTTGGCCTGGATAATACTTTGCTGTGAGAAGGTAGTCTGTTCATGGTAGTACTTTTGAGAGCATCTCTGACCTCAGTTTACTAGATGCCAGTAGCAACACCCTTCGCCAATCTTTCCTCACCCCTTTATCTCTGCTGTGAAACTTATCTGTTTCCACTGTACTAAAAAGGCTTAAATGTATAAAATAAAATTTTAGAAAAATCAAGAATAATTTTGTGCTCTTGGCATAGCAGAAATCTCGTATGCAAGACACAAAAAGAGAAATCTGTAAAGAAAAAGGATATAAATTTGACAACATTAAAATGAAGAATGTCTGTTTATCAAAAACTGTCCCAAAGAAAATACAAGTCATAGACTGAGGGAAATAAGTTTTCAATACATATAACTGCCAAAGGATTAGCATTCAGAATATATAAATTATATGCATCAAAAAGAAAACCATAAATGGTATAATTATTAATGGACAAAAGAGCAGCCACTTGACAGAAGAAGAAAGTCCAAAAGCCCAACTAATAAATGAGAAAAATCTCAATCTTAGTAAAATGGAAATGTAAATTAAAACTGCAGTTATTCACCATTTCATATCCACCTGGCTGCCAAAATTTCAAAAGTTTCATATTATCAGGTATTATGACAGATATAGAACAACTTTTGGAATGTAAATTGATATAATTACTTGGAAAACAGCCTGACACTACCTAATAATTTGAAAATGTGTACACCCTACAAGCATGCAAGTCTGCTCCTAGGTATATACCTAGTGTCTTAGTCTGCTCAGATTGCCATAACAAAATATCATAGACTGGGTGTTTTAGACAACAAAAATTTGTTTAGAGGCTCTAAAGGCTCTAAGGGCTGAGAAATCCAGGTTCAAGGTGCCAGAAAAATGGGATCTAGGGAGACCCTCCTTCCTGGTGTCTACACTTGCCTCCTTGCTGTGTCCTCAGGCCTTTCCTCTCTCTCCCTCTTCCTCTTCATATAAGGTGACCAATTCTATCAGGTTAAGATCACATCCTAATGACTCACTTAGTCTTAATTACCTCCTAGATGCTCTGTCTCCAGATACTGTCACATTGGGTATTGAGAATTCAACATGTGAATTTGAGAGACAGAATTCAGTCCTACCTAGAGAAGGTTTTGCATATGTCCATCAGTTAACCTGTATAATACTCACAGCTAAGACAACTGCCTGGGAAAATCATTGCTCAGCTAATTTGCTCGTCACCAGACATATAAAGAAGTTTCTGTAGACCATACAACCCAGCTGAGCTGAACCAGACCAAAATACCATCACAGCAGTCCCATAAAGACACAAAAATAAATGAAATTGTGAGTTTTTTTTGAGTCACAAAGTTTTGGGTTTTATTGTTATGAAGAAAAGTTAACTATAATAGTAGCCCAGCTAATCTAAATGTCTCTAAATTTATACTTACTTCAAATGTATCCAGATTGAATCAAATGAACACATGGTTGTTATATGCATGTGTGCATTTTCCATTTTATTTATTATTTTTTCACCCCATAAGCTACATCTATTCTCTATCTGATGGGGTGAAAAAATGAGATAAAATCCATTAGAAATCTAAACTGTCCAAGGTGAAAATAGTAGTCGAAGGTAATGGTAATAGTATATTTCACAAGACGTTGAATTAGTAACTAAATAGTATACAAAATAAATGACAAGAAAAGCATTTAGGCTCAAATTATTAAGAAAGTTATCAGAGAAGAGGTAGAATACAACTATTTAGCTCATTTATCCTTTAATATTTTATTCATTCAAGATTTGTCATTCAGGTGGAAAATAATCTGTATCATAAAGCAAATTTCAATTTGAGGATAGTTATATGTTAAGCATCATGTTAAGAGATGATTAGAATATGATTGAGACCTATTCCTTGTCATTAATGAAGATAGACACACAAAGAATAATAAATAATAATAATTTAAATAATAAAATAGAGATATAGAAAAAGATATAAGTAAAATGCAACAGCATAGATGTGAGATAATTTGCTTGTTTGCAGGTTTACAGAATCTTTCTTGGAGAGTTTTCCTGAAGGGAGAGAGAGAGTTAGCTAAGCAAATATATTCTGGAAGAAGTACTCATAAACAAAAACAAGATATATGAAATAACACAGAATATACATATTATTTATAGTAGGCTATTTATCATTCAATGAATATTGTATACCTTCTATATGTAATCATGCCACTAGAGAACAGAGTAAGGTATAAAATAGAAATGTGAGAAAATAATTTATTACTAGTAGATAACAATAAAGAAGTTAACAATCTTTAAAACTTTAAAAAAATTAAAAGTTATGAAAAATACTACCAAGAGAGGACAGAGTGCTATTCAAAGTCTAATAAGAAGCAATGGAAGTATTTTTAACCATAGGAATAGCATGATTTAATTTAAAAATTCAGTACTTTAGACTTTCTAAAATAAAAATCACACATGAGAATATTCAAATACAAAACAGGAGAGGAAAAGAAGGTTTCTAGGTCAGGCTTAGTACCACCTTGGACTTTGTTTTGAAAGACAAGAAATGTCATTGAAGAGTTTTAAGTCTATGAATTGCATGACCAAATTTATCTGGAAGATCTATTGAAGTTTCAGTATGGATCAGAAAATACTGTAGATGGATGAAGGGCAATATTGGAAAAGGGAGTCAGCAGAGGGCTCTAGCTGCATCCAAGCAAGAAAAGGGGAAGACTTGACAATCATGAATTTCCTGTTACACAAAAAGGACTATCACTAAAGAATATAGATTGAGTACATGAGCAATAATGCTTCCATGATGGCTCAGTGGTAAAGAACCTGCCTGCCAGTACAGAAGACACAGTTCTAATCTTGGACCAGAAAGATCCCCTGGAGGAGAGCATGGCAACCCACTCCATTATTCTTGCCTGGAAAATCCCATGGACAGAGAAGCCTAGTAGGGTATCGTCCATAGCATCACAAAAGAGTTGGACACGACTTAGCAACTAAAACAGCAACATGAGGAGTAAGGTTTAGTATTAGAAGTTTTAGAATTATCACCGAAGGAAAGAAGAGATGGAGTTGATCAAGGGCACACAAAAGGATTGTTGATGGCCTTTCATTGGTACGGGAGATGATATATTTTTCATAATTGTATAGCTGGCATCTGATAATTTGTCTGTCTAGCACTTCTCAGCCTTTCTTCTAGGAAAATGTCCCCCTACTAGTAAAATTCCCATGCCCCCACACTCAACATATGCCTCAAATGAGGGAGCTTCAATTTGGCTATAGTGAGTCAACTGTGAGTGGATATTTTTCTCAACGGCAAGAACTGAACAATCAATGGTAACTAATACACTAATGCTCTCGAATATTACTTATGGAGTGGTTCTGGGGAAGACTCTTGAGAGGCCCTTGGACAGCAATGAGATCAAACCAGTCAATCCAAAAGGGCATCAACCCTGAATATTCATTGGAAGGACTGATACTAAAACTGAAGCTCTGATACTTTGGTTACCTGATGGGAAGAGCTGACTCATTGGAAAAGACCCTGATGCTGGGAAAGATTGAGGGCAGAAGGAGAAGGGGACAACAGAGGATGAGATGGTTGGATGGCATCACAGACTCAATGGACATGAGTTTGAGCAAGCTCCAGGAGATAGTGAAGGACAGGGAAGCCTGGTGTGCTGCAGTGCATGGGGTCATAAAGAGTCACTATTGTTTAGCCACCAAACAACAGGCACTATAGTCAAAGTTTTTTTAAGCTAACTTATTTCAGTTCAGTTCAGTAGCTCCGTCGTGTCCCACTCTTTGTGACCCCATGAATCACAGCATACCTGGCCTCCCTGTCCATCACCAACTCCCGGAGTTCACCCAGACTCATGTCCATCGAGTCAGTGATGCCATCTAGCCATCTCATCCTCTGTCGTTCCCTTCTCCTCCTGCCCCCAATCCCTCCCAGAATCAAAGTCTTTTCCAATGAATCAACTCTTCACATGAGGTGGCCAAAATACGGGAGTTTCAGCTTTAGCATCATTCCTTCCAAAGAAATCCCAGGGCTGATGTCCTTTAGGATGGACTGGTTGGATCTCCTTGCAGTCCAACGGACTCTCAAGAGTCTTCTCCAATACCACAGTTCAAAAGTATCCATTCTTCGGCACCCAGCTTTCTTCACAGTCCAACTCTCACACCCATACATGACCACAGGAAAAACCATAGCCTTGACTAGACGGACCTTAGTCGGCAAAGTAATGTCTCTGCTTTTGAATATGCTATCTAGGNAAAGTACTGGAGTTTCAGCTTTAGCATCATTCCTTCCAAAGAAATCCCAGGGCTGATGTCCTTTAGGATGGACTGGTTGGATCTCCTTGCAGTCCAACGGACTCTCAAGAGTCTTCTCCAATACCACAGTTCAAAAGTATCCATTCTTCGGCACCCAGCTTTCTTCACAGTCCAACTCTCACACCCATACATGACCACAGGAAAAACCATAGCCTTGACTAGACGGACCTTAGTCGGCAAAGTAATGTCTCTGCTTTTGAATATGCTATCTAGGTTGGTCATAACTTTTCTTCCAAGGAGTAAGCGTCTTTTTCATGGCTGCATTCACCAACTTATTTAATTATCATAAAAATGCAATGAAGTAGGTACAATTATTATCTCCTTTTGTTCAGATAAGAAAATTGAGGCACAGGATATAAACTGGTCCTGGGTCACACACAGACTGGGTTTTGAATTCTAGCTGTGTTACTTTACACCACATACATTCTTCAGTTCAGTTCAGTTCAGTTCAGTCGCTCGGTCATGTCTGTCTCTTTGCAACTTCATGAATCGCTATATTCTTAACCACTATCTAATACTGCCCTTGACAAGTTGTTTCATCCAGAATATAACTTCTCCAAGGAGATCCAATCAGAGCCCTGTCTTGGATTTCTGACCTTAGGGATCAGGAAAGCCAAACTCAGTCCATCCTCTGGTAGTGGATCAGAGGCACTGGGCATGGTAGCCCCTAGGCACCATGAGTTCAGCTATGTGGAAGAAGCCAAACTGAGAAACTGAGGAAGGCATCTAGAAAAAATGTGTCTTTAGTGATCAGACATGCTATGAGTTGGGATTTTCTTCTCTGGCTCTATTCATCTCTGAGACCAACTGGAGCCCTGACCTCCTACTAACATGATGTGAGCTTACTCAGCACCCATTCTGGATAAACTAGCTTAAATTGAAAGCTGGCATCTAAGAGTCATGAGTAATTAAGGATATCAATCTGCATAGCTGTGGGAGCATCTTTAGCAATGCTCGATCATCCAGAGGGACAGCAGATTGCTGTGAGAGTCCTGGCTGGGGACTCATCAGACAGTTGTGTTAGGAAGCCAGAGATGCAAGTGAGTTGAATGTGTGAAAGATAGTCAGGTGGGAAAATAAGTGAGATTCAGAAGAA
Source organism: Neotragus pygmaeus (assembly GCA_006410875.1). NCBI lineage: Eukaryota > Metazoa > Chordata > Mammalia > Artiodactyla > Bovidae > Neotragus > Neotragus pygmaeus. The sequence continues at coordinate 898,787 of SJYV01022790.1, forward strand.
AGTTTATTGTAGTAGGAGAGAAAGCAGTTCCTGGGGTAGACTGGACAAGTAATTCAACCTTTCAAGCCTCAGTGTCCTTATGTTTTCTTTGGGATAATAGTAGTTGCCTACCAGTCTCATGTACTGCAAGGATTAAATAATTTACATAAAATGTTTACCAGAGTGCCAGGCTATAGTAATCTCTCCATAAGTGTTACTGCTTAAGTTGATGTATGGACCCAGTGCCAGTCAGTTGAAGTATGGACCCAGGATCTAGATCCTCAGAGAAGGGGATGTTTGAACTGATACTGAAGGACAAATGCAGTCGGGTAGGTAAAAGGAGGCAGATATTCCCCACCTGTTCATCCTCTAATTTATAATACCGGTGATACTAGCCTCTCCATAGATCACTTTAGTGATAAACTTTAAGCAATATGCAAAGTGAATAAAAACTAAAAATTAAATCCAAATTGTTGCTCTGAATTTAAATTTTAGGCTTTTTATTTGCAAATAAAACACATAATTCTTAAAGCATTCGGTGCAGTCNTTGGTCATAACTTTTCTTCCAAGGAGTAAGCGCCTTTTAATTTCATGGCTGCAGTCACCATCTGCAGTGATTTTGGAGTCCCCCAAAATAAAGTCTGACACTGTTTCCACTGTTTCCCCATCTATTTCCCATGAAGTGATTGCATCATAGCTGATAAACTTTCTCCTACCTGGACCAAAAGTGATTCAGCCTGTACTTTTGCAATGAGTAATGAAGAAACTTCCAGATGGAGAGGTTTAATTTGTGAGGTTTTCCCTAGTCTATTCACATTGGCTTTAACTTCCATTTTAAATTACAGAGAGAATTCCCAAAATTTCAAAGAGCCCCAAGAGATCTGGTGAAACAGCTAATCTCTTTCTAGGAGCACGCTAACAAAAGCAATTTCTTACTGAGCTATATGCTGCCCAGTGGGACTGATAATGAATCTGCATTATGGTAACCTTTATAAGAAGGGAAGATAAGAAGACCTTTTGGGGAGGTGTATTTATTAGGTGGCGAATGTGTCTTTCTGCATGTGAATTCTTCTGTTTAGATCCACTGTTCACTCAACTATGCCAAGAAAGACCTTCTGTCTTCCTGCTTTCAGCAACTCCTCTGAATTTATAGCATCTACTCTACTACATACCATGATGTCAGTAAATAGCCAACACCAATGTGTTGTACAACTTTTTTAGTGTCTGATTTCTCTCATTTTGGAAAGGCATTAGATTTGCATAGCCGATTGCAGGCTTTATATTAATTTCCCTCTAAGATTTATAAAGAGCTCATACTTGTTAGCACAGATACTGTGTTTATTTATAAACTGGAAAATGGGAGGGAAAACTTGTACACTGTCAACCAAATATAAAGAAAAAGCATTTACTGGGAGTCTCCTACAGAGGGCACCTTCACCTTATTGGAAACCCAACTGCAAGAGACACTCTGTGGTTACTGAGAAATAACTAAATCTTAAAGTCAGAAAGCACTCCCTTGTTTTTGTTAACCAGCTTACTTCTCTATGGTATCTTTGTTACCTTATCTTTAATGGAAAAGAATTGGCATCCACTGTATAATCATTCATAGATACAGGCCAGTAACAAAACCTTATTATTATGTTCAGCTTGCCTGTGGGTGAGCTGGAGACAGCTGTTCATATTACCTAAGAGGCAACAGATCAATGAAAGGAAGGGAAGGACAAGTTTTGAACTGCCTTTTTGCAACAATGTCCTTTATACAACAGAGGGTATTTTTAAAGCATTGTATCAGAAAACAAAGGCTGATAATAAAGTGTTTACGAAACAAACTTTTGCTGTGTTGTTATGATTATTAAGTGCTTTTTAGATTAAAATCACTTACATAGAAACAAAAAAGTATTTCAGCTTTGGATACCAAAACTACTACGGGTTATAGGCTATAAATCTAAGGAAGTAATTGATATTTTGAAAATTCTGAAAATAGGTATGTGTGCATGGGTGCACACATGGTAAAGAAATTCCTTGAAACTGTTTTTGTGTGTCTAAATATGAAAAGACATTTTATTGATCATATTGTAATAAGAGATTATCATACTATAAAAATATAAGTATCTTTTCATAGAAAATACGATCTTTGAAACTGAACAGGGCTAAGTACAGTTCATAGTTAGAGGACTTTAAATACAGCATTGTTTGTTGTTGATTTTGAATGTCTTATGGTTTATGATGGCTAATCAAATTAGCACACATAAATCCAGTATGTAGGAACATCACTTTGTATATTTGCTTTTGACTGTTCCTGATTGGAGGTTTCTTTTGGATATTCAACAAGTAGTAGTTAGATTTATGAGGACATTCTGATTAAGAAAAGCTATCAAGAAACTGATGATGATTATTTCTAAATATTAAAATTAAAACCAACATTGAAGACAGGAGTTTATTTCTTTATATTTGATTATAAAATGCTTTGGTTTAGTTACTGAATGCATTGTCAAATACCTACTATATTTATAATGAAGTTAATCAATTATAATTATTATTCTGTGCTCAGAAGTAACTAAACTTCTAAATGCTACTCTTAGCATATAGTGTTTGGGAACACTTTAGTTCTCCTTTAAGATAAGTTTGAAATAAATGTAAATGAGCTTCAGCTATTAAAATTAGTTTGATCTTATGTCTTTTTTAATGATTTATGTGGTCGAAGTCCTGAGTTTTCTATTGACATTGGGACCGAAATTCATATTTTTGTAAATTTTAATTCTTATTTAGTAATAGTTATTAATTTATCAATCAAATCACTTAACATCAAAGTATAATAAACAATTGCCTGGAAAGTATGTCCTTAAATTTATGCACACACTGTTATCAATGTGTTTCAAAATCAGTTTCTGTCAGAAAAAAAGACCCATTTCTTATTCGACTTTGTTGGTAGTCTTGTTCTAGAAAATACCTAAAGTAAGGCCCTAATCACCTGCCCAGGCGTTCCTGTCACATTGTTGACATTTCCTGGTGTTCGGTGGTTTCTCCCACTCTGTGGCATTCCAGAGCTCAAGGCACTTCTTTGAAGATATACGGCCATTCAAGTCTTCTCAGCTTTGCAGCTTCACTCTAAAGGGAGAGTAAATGAAAAAGGCGTGCAGTTTAGACAATTTAAATGGGGCAGCAGGAGGGCATGGTATTGCTCTGTTGGGAATTGCTTGTGAGCGATTCTTGAATCATCTTTTGGAAAAGCAGAGTGACCTTTCTAAAATCAGGATTTAAAAAAAGGATAGGAGAAAGAGGCTGTCTAGTCCTCTTTGGAAAAGCAAACCAAGTCTGGTAAGATACTACAGAAAAGTAATGTATTTACAAGATCAACTGCCAGTTTAATGCCTGATTCTGCATAGCACTTCAACAAGCAACTTTCACTGGTGGATGCTGCCATATTCTGGGGCTTTCCAGGTGGCTCAGTGGTAAAGAACCCGCCTGCCAATGCAGGAGACACGGGTTTGATCCCTCCTGGGCTGCGAAGATCCCATGGAGAAGGAGATGGCAACCCGTTCCAGTATTCTTGCCTGGGAAAGTTCATGGACAGAAGAGCCTGGCGTGCTACAGTTTATGGGGTTGCAAAGTCAGACAGACACAAGTTAGCAACTGAGTAGGCATGCACACTGCCGTGTCTAACCTGAGGAAACCAGGGGTAGTCACAAAAAACAAGGAACCCCAGGGCTTTTGCAGCTTGACTAACTTTCTAATATCATGTACTGGTTAAGTATTTCTCAAGATCCTAAAATCTTGTTCCTAAAACAACAGCTTTTCTCCAATTCCTTTTTAGAAGTCTCCCTTCTAATCATGATGCACTGTAGTGCATAAGCACATCCATCTAAGCATCCACTGAGAACACACTTCATGGCTCTATTAGACCTTATAGAAATGCGTTATACAGGTGATAGGTAGAGAAGCACTGGTCTAGATCCAAAGGTCAGTCTATTACTGTCTCAGTTCCCTTATACATGAAATTACAAAAAATTTTTTCCTCTGCTTACATCACAGTAGTCTCCTTCAAGGATAGCTGGGGGAAAAAACAACGAGGACTTGAATCTTATACTTGTCTTAAGCTTCAATTCCTGTGATTATAAAGAGAAGCTCTTATATTTTGCTAATTGTCAGTTTCCTCTTTTGCAAGATCACAGATGGGTACGATGGGCTATGGGTGAGAGGCTGCCCACACTGGGAATGTTCTGAGGTTGCCTCTGAGCTCTGAGGGGAAAAACAGAGAACCAGGTGTGATGGTTTCTGGAAGAGGAAACCATGGTCATTGGAAGAGGAAATGATGTGATGAATTTTGTAATCCCAGGATTTGCAGACTCCCCTAACACAAAATTTCAATGATGTTATAGTCAAAAGATGCAATTGAGATAATAATATGAAATTCTGATCAGCATGAATATCTTTTTCTTCTTACATCTTCAATGACATATATTAAAAAATGTGAGTTTTGTTAAGAATACTGAAGTGATGGCAGTGTTAAAAAAAAAAAAAGAACTATACAAATAATTGCTTACACTCTGTGGTTACTCACATTTGGGAAGCAGAGTTTCACACACGAACTTACTTTTTCTCATCATCTGTAGCAGCGCTTCAGAGTATAAAGAAAAAAGAAAATGTTAGTCAGTCAGTCGTGTCTCTTTGTGACCCCATGAACTGTATCCTGCCAGGCTCCTCTGTCCATGAGATATTCAAGGCAAGAATACTGGAGTGGGTTGCCATTCTCTTCTCCAGGAGATCTTCCTGACCCATAAATCAAACCCGGGTCTTCTGCACTGCAGGCAGATTCTTTACCATTTGAGCCACCAGAGAAGCCCCCTTTAGAGTATATTTTCATTTATATTTTCAGTCTTGAGGAAGACTCCTCAATGACTCCTGAATGACTAAAAAAACAAGATGTTCTTTATGGGGCTCAGATGCAAACCTTTGTTATGGGACTAAGATTATCTTTCCCAGCTCTATGAAACCCAATTTATTAGCATTTCTAGATTTTTGCCTCAAGAATTTTTCTAACTTGATGGCATATTAGGACAGAAATGAGCATAACTAAAATTTGTGAGTCTTCAATATCCTGGTCTGAATCAAATGATATAGGATTTGGGGAATGAGCAGTTTACACGATCTGGGGACAAAGGAAATGAATGGCATAATGTAGAAGCAGTTTTAATTACCCAGCTGACTTTTATTGAGCACCCAGCAAGGGCTAAGCATTATATTCTCTATCTGAAAGGAATGGGAATGACTTGAGACCACCTGAAGAGAAACATATCAACAAGTGTAAAAGCCTAATATAATTGCCTTACCCATCAGAATGCACAGTGATAGTTATTATCTGCAAAGATACCTGGATGTGCTGAGTCCTGAGCAAATCAATGAATTATAAATTCTGACTTAATATAGGAAATGGTTGTTTTCCTAATTCCTTCTTTAAACACTCAAGTGGGGTTATGCTGGGCATGTGAATGAATTGAACTCTGGTTCAAAAACTAAAATGCTTTTATAACATATGGGGAAAGCTTGAGACTGACTATGGCAGTGATGCAACCCTTTCCCTCAATGTCAGTACACTCAGAGTCCATACTTCGATTATGTTACACCAGAATAAGGAGGCCTGTGAAGAATTCCCAGAAACTAGTTTTTATTCAGCACTCTTCCAGTGTCCCACAGTCCTCTCCAGTAAACTGGTGGAGATGGGGGTTGATATGAGATAACCAAGTCAAACAAAAAATTAATAATAACAACTCAGAACCTGGCATAGATATTATCAGCAGGGCCTGTATTACTCTCTGTACTGATAATTTTTAGCAGTTAATTTCTAAATTTTATCTAGTCTTTATTGAAGTATAAGAATATTTTATTTTACTTATAATTGAAGTATTAAAACTCAATATTCAAAAAATGAAGATCATGACATCCAGTCCCATCACTTCATGGCAAATAGATGGGGAAACAATGGAAATAGTGACAGACTTTATTTTCTTAGGTTCCAAAATCACTGCAGATGGTGACTGTAGCCATGAAATTAAAAGGTGCTTACTCCTTGGAAGAAAAGNCCAGTCCCATCACTTCATGGCAAATAGATGGGGAAACAATGGAAATAGTGACAGACTTTATTTTCTTAGGTTCCAAAATCACTGCAGATGGTGACTGTAGCCATGAAATTAAAAGGTGCTTACTCCTTGGAAGAAAAGCTTTGACAAACCTAGACAGCATATGAAGAAGCAGAGACATTACTTTGCCGACAAACGTCCATATAGTCAAAGCTATGGTTTTTCCAGTAGTCATGTATGGATGTGAGAGTTGGACCAGAAAGGAAGCTGAGTGCCAAAGATTTGATGCTTTTGAATTGTGGTGTTGGAAAAGATTCTTGAGAGTCCCTTGGACTTCAATGACATCAATCCAGTCAGTCCTAAAGGAAATCAGTCCTGAATATTCTTTGGAAGGACTAAGGCTGAAGCTGAAACTCTAATATTTTGGCCACCTGATGTGAATAATTGACTCATTAGAAAAGACCCTGATGCTGGGAAAGATTGAAGGCAGGAGGAGAAGGGGACAACAGAGGATGAGGTGGTTGGATGGCTTCACCGACTCAGTAGACATGAGCCAGAGAAAACTCCAGGAGATGATGATGGACAGGGAGGCCTGGCGTGCTGTAGTCCATGGGGTTATATACAGTTGGACACGACTGAACACCTAAGCTGAAAGAAGGTTTTGTTTTATTTATAATTGAAGTAGAGTTCATTTACAATGTGTGTTAATTTTAAGGGTACAGCAAAGTGATGCGATTATACATGCACATATATATATATATTTTCCAGATTATTTCCATCATAGGTTATTACAAGACATTGAGTATAGTTCACTATACTCTACAGAAAGTCCTTGTGGTTTACTATCTTATGTATGTAGCATGTATATTTTAACCCCAGACTCCTAATTTATCTCTCCCCCTCCGTCACTTCCCACCGTCTGTGTTAACCATAATTTGTTTTCTGTGCTTCTGAGTTTATTTTGGTTTTGTAAATAAGTTAATTGGTGTATTTTTCCGATGGCCAGGCACATTCTCAGAACAGTTGTGTTCATCCTTTTCCATTCCGCTGTTCGAAATGCACTTCTGTGTCAGGATTTAACCTTTGCTAAAGCACAGGGCTGAGACAGTCACAACAAAATACCTTCACCTTAAAACTAGGACTTCAGAGCCCTGTTAAATCAAAAGAAAAATTCTTTCCCTCCTCCCCAGTCTCACAGCCCTCAGGATTTTAAATGGTAATGACCAGTTCATTTGAGAAAATGGCATTTGAGTGCTTCCCTTCACGAGCTCTTAAGGCGTATAAGGTGTCTCTTTCCCAGGGATGTGCACCTCCTTTTGTTTTCTGGCATTACTGGAACTGACCTGGCATGGATCACTGAGTGAGCAGGCAATCTTAAACACTTCTCATATAAATTACTGGTTCCTTTCCAAGTGCAATTGCTCACAGGGTAATATACCATTTTACAACTTTGATAGCAAAGTCTCTTCGTTCTACTGGGTTCCACACACCCCCAGGAAATGAACAGACAAAAAGACTGATGGATATGTGAACCTCAGAAATGTACAGTCCGGTTCAGCCTTGAGTAGGTACATCGTGGGCACTTTGGGATCTTTCAATTCTATTCCCTGCTTCGACTCTTCTCAAATCTTCTTTTCTTGCTTTAAAAGCCATCAACAGAAACAAAATGATCAAAATGACACATCTACATAACACTACAAAAGGCAAAGCGGTAACAAATATGGATATCCACTAAATTCTATTTTTCAGAATTTTCCAGAAAAGAAGACAATGCTCACATCTTACGGTCAACAATTTTTAGGTAGAAATGACTCATCTCACTTCTACGAAAAGGAGGCTTGCCATTAATTGAGCACTTCAGGATTCACTGGTTGCTAATGATGGCCACATTTTCTAAACCAATGTCTTTTTTCCCATGAACTCTAACAACAAGGTGTGTTTTTACTGACAGTTGACTCGGATCAGAGCTGGCAGGATTGTATTTCAGGTTGTGGCTCTGTAAAACCCTGTAACTTTCTTTGAAGTTAAACAGTGTCAATCTGTTTCCATGTCTGAATAACTCTTAAAGAGCCTGCCTGACCCAAGTCAACTCACTGAAACATACTATTTCCCCATAATTGATGTTCCAAATGAATGTCCTTTCATAATAAAATGTGCTGGGAAACAAAACAGCTTTGCATCCGGCACAAGTTGCATCATAATTAAATTTTATTTTATCCCATCGAGGCATGCTAAATGTTGAGCAAAATATAATTTTAAGTAATTTGTTTGTATTCTTATCTGTAGGAGTTGGAAATTAACAGCGTTGCTAGTTTGCGTTTACTGTTAGGCCTGGAGAGCAGAGAGATTGCTTTGCAAACATTACAGTTATTATGTCTGCAGTTGGTACTCTTTGTATAAATTATTGATCAGCCAGCTTATTTTTCTTTCTGCTTAATGGATATTATAGCATAGCCGTTTACAACGCTATAGTTAAGGTTGTGTCAGCACTTCCATTATAATAAACCCTCTGTTACAGGGGGTTTATAACTTGTTGTAAAAATTTGCTCTGGGCTGAAACTTGACATACAAGATCTTGAGCTGGAAGGTGGCAATTGTTATTCTTTCAACTTAAAAAAACCTCTTTGTTCTGAAGGGCAATAAATAAATAAACAGTTTATTCTTTTTTAACAATCCTTGAAATTTCTGACTTCAAATAGAACAATTTTTATAGGCTGTTTGCTGGACAATGACCTCTTCTTTTATTTAATAAAGCAAAAAGAAAGAAAAAAGAGCACGATAATAAGTACAAACAACCTCAGAAAAGCAGACAGTGAATCAATATAAACTTTTATAATCAAGTTTAATACATTTCTCCTAACATTACAAATTATACCATAATTTATGTTTTAAATTAAACATGCATTTACACTACATGACTTCTTTCCACCTCCATTCCCAACTATGTACAACTATTGTCCAACTATGTCAAGTGAGTCCCAATACTGAACTTCTTTAGAGAAAAATGACTTTTTGGCTTTTTAAAGAGAAAGGAGTATGACAATTATAAAATGTCATATATGAAAAGGTGCAATTGAAGGTCCAATGTTTCCTAGAAAACCAGGGATTTAAATATCTGCCTGACTTTTTGACCTTCAGTACAGTCTGCCATTCTTATCATGGCCTGATTTAAGAAATGAAGGGAATTAATCTCAATTTATACTATTTTTGTTGTGGCTTCCTTTTACAATCCAACTCTAAAATGATCTCACTTTATTATTACTATTATTAAATATTTGCCTGTGTAACTCTTAATACCAATCCACAGACCACAGATGGAATTAGATGCTTAGTGCTGGAAGTAGTGATGGGTGAGTATAACTAAATTATTATGCAGAGCTGCCTACTTGTCATAGGAATGATGCAGTGTGGAATAAGGAAAACCAGTCCACAATGATTTTCTTCTTTGTAACTGTTCTCCTCTTTGCTCCTCTAACTCTTCTTCTCTCCCTCGACTTGAGTTTAGAGATTTCTTACAATATGCTCCATAGTCAGCAAAGTATTTTTGGCCACATGTCCCCTTCCTTCTGAACCAGGAGAAAAGGGGCTGAGGATAGAAGATTGAGAGAGGAAACAGTGATGTCAAATTGTGCCATTTGGTTCTGACATCTAGGTAAATGTGAATATGACTCGGTAATTACTGTATGTATTCAGTAAGCATACATATGGCCCATGCATTTCCATGCTGAAAAACAAGTCTGAGTTATTTATAATAATTTTAACTACTTCTTTATTAATAATGGAAGTTTGTAATACAAAGTTTGAGCGCTTCAAGTTATAGCGTGTTCAGCTTCCCACCTTCTGTCTTTAGGTAATTTATCACCAAGCTCTCTGCATCTGATTAGAGAATGTATCCTTGAGATAAAAGCCTTATTCCTTGTTTGAGGAAAGGTAGGAAATGGAAAAAAGGGAGACTGTAGAAATGAGACTCTAAATCAGAAGTTGGAACCCCAAGTGGGGAGAGTAGAGACAGGAAGCATAAAAGTAGAGAAGTCTTTGCTTAAGGTAGTCAAGGTTTATCTGCTGAGCTGATGGTGAGGCCCTGCGACTGAGTTAAAAAGGCTGGAGAGAGTTACTTGGCATAATTTCTCCATCTTCAATGATTTACTACTGAAGGGTAAACATCAATTTTGGACTCTCCTGAGAAACGTTTAACAAAGTCAGTCAACTACTGGTACCCTGTTATCTTTCTAGTTTTGCCAAACTTGGAGAACTGTTTTATAAACCTCTGCCTGAAGTTTGTTTGTTTGTTTTTTTGCTTATTGAGGAAGAGGTCCATTAGTACAGATGCAGATGTAAAAATGATCTTACTCTTTACTTCTCCGTTGTGCTATATCTTAGAATTGTTCAGAAGTGCACCCTATTGTTAAAGCTATTTGTGCCGGGTGTGCTAATGCACTCTTTGATTGAGTGAATTAGCAGTCATAACAATCTGGCAGTCTGGCCATAGAAGTGTGCTCAAATTGATTTGTGTTATGGCTGGACTGGAAAATCTAGTGTTAGTTGTTTTTTGCCCTGGGGCATTGTTTGTACCAAACTCCACTTTTCATTTAATTTTCCAATACATTTTGAAAGATTGAAATGCTTGTGATCAACATTTGATCCACTTGCATTATTTAAAAAAAAATTCTGAAAGTAATTTCAGATTCCAAAAAACCTTGCTTTCAATTAGAGTAAACATAATTAGAGTGACGTCGTGCTTGGAATGGTAAGTCTCCCTTTGAATCTATTAAGCATGTTATCTCCTTGTCCTGTCACTGAAAGGAATTCAGTATCTATCTGAAATATACATCTGTATTTTTCTGTGCATGCTTCTAATTGAACTTGGGGAAAAAATAAAAGAATAAAATTTCAGGGAGCCTTTTCTTGTCCCCCTTTCTTCATATTCCTAAATTGTTTGTTTCATTTAGTGATGTGTAAAAAGAGGATACTTAAAGCTTTCAGGAAATTTTGAGATGTTCAAGAAACATTCAGATATGTATTGCCCTTAAGAGTTACTCGATCATTTTAGTATTTTTATATTCTATGAAATCCCCATTTTCAGTCCTAACTATATCAATTGCTATATTGAAGCCCTAAAGATTTAAAGACATGACTTATCCTGGCTTTGTCAATATTTGTATCTATCTTACAATCTTCTACTTTGCAGTCATTTACCAGAATTATAATGCAGCATGAATAAACCTTAAAAATGACTATTGATTACAGAGAAAGCTTTGTGAAATCATTTAGTCAGTTTCCCCACTTGAGAAATCAGTGAATAAAATAGGTCAATAGATAAAGATGGAATGGATGTAATACAGTGCTCTGCCTCCCAGGGTTATAAAAAGGGTCAAAAATGAATCCCCCACAGAATTCCTGTTTTTATACTTAGAAAATAAAATGATACTCACCAAATCCCAACTCTAAGTCCACCTTTCTACAGATTTATTCTTCGTTTTTAAACCTCAGGTTTGAAAGTACATTTTTATGTTTCCCTGTTTCAACAGAAGCATTTCCTTGTCACTGTCCCTTTTAACCAAATAGGATGCCCTCATCTTCAGACTAAAGTGCCTGTTGTCACCCAGGTATTCACCGGGACTTTTGCTGCAACAGCTACTCTGTATTTCCTCACTGTCTCCTGCAACCTTACAGCTTTTCTGAAAACTGCATTTCCTACTGCAGTGGACTCTTGTCTTTTGTGCCGATTTTTGTTAAGTAATAGATGGTGAGCCCTGAGACCACTCTCTCTATTAGTTTCCATTCACAGGAATATCGNGCCTGGTGTGCTGTGATTCATGGGGTCACAAAGAGTCAGACACGACTGAGTGACTGAACTGAACTGAACCTTTGGTCCATGTTTCAGCCAACCAACCGACAGAACAAATCCTAACTTACCCAACCCTGCCACCAAAATATAGCATTAAACCTGGAATTTCTGTGGGTAGTGGTTTCATAGGCCACAGTTTAGCCTGATCCAGGTTCATGTTCTTTCCACCGTTATCCAACTTTCTTCATATTTATCCCACACACCACCCCAGGTTCTGTCTGGATAAATTGGAAAAAGTTATAATTATTAGTGTAGTACACGGAGAATGGTATATACAAAGGCTCTAAGGCTTCTTTCCTTTTTATATTTCCTTATTTGGGTTATAGGAAAGTGAATTTAGTAAACCGTAACTAGCGTTGCAGTTAAGTTCACAGCATAGTGGGTGTTTAATGGATTTGCAAAAAAGTACTCATTTCAAGTGGGGATTAGGGAACCACTTGAAGATGGAAGATGAAACTGGAACTCACTCCAGAGTATCTTCATGCAAACTTACTTAAGAAAGTAATAATTTCACAAGATACGCCTAAAACCTAACTTGCTTTGCAAAAGGGGAAACCATGAAGGGGAATGAGTTTCCACAGCAAGTCCATGTTTAAATTCAAGTATTTGCTGTATAAACTCAGGTCATTTCTTCATCTCAAAATTGTGATTTTTGTGGTAAACCTATGTATTAGTTTGTTAGTGCGGCCAAAACAATTCGCTGCCAGCTGCCTGTGCCCTATATCCCGTTCCCTGGGCGTGGCTGGTATCTCCTTTCATCCTGAGAAATCCATGACTCGATTGCACCCTGGCTGCCTGACCTCAGCACCAGCGGTGGGCTTACTCAGAGGTTGGCTGCATGTTTAGCATTTTGAAGTGGTTTCGCAAGCTTTCACCCAAGCCCATCATAAAAATCGCTGCAACACCTTCTCTTGTAACATATGCTATTGGGATGTCAGAATGATCACACGTCTCACACTTGCTGTATTTTCCAAAAAAAGTCTTTTAAAAATAAATACTCATCTATTGCAAGTGAACAACGCTCACCTCCCTGGTTTCCTCTCCAGCCTCCCCTGCTTTGTCCTGGCTCAGCTTGGTTACTTCTCTTTTGCTTTATGTCCACAGTCTCCTCCTGGGCCTCCTCATCTCTAATTTATCTCAATCTGGTCCATTTTCCTCTCCACAGTTAGGAATGACCTTTCTACATGTCACCTTTCTGCTTGAAACAGAATCCAGTCTGTTGTCCCCAGGGCAGTTGTGAAATTCAGCACATGACTTCCCAGGCCTTTGTGCCTCCCCACTGAGCTGCCACTTGCCTCGACTCCACTCACTTCGCACATCCTAGGCTCACCAAGCTGTGAGCTGGCCGCCCGACATCATGCTGTTTTAAGGATGCTCTTCTGTACCTTTACCTACGTCTGCTCCTTGGGCTTGATGGTCCTCTATTCCTGCCCTGGCCCTAGTTCAGACTTTACCTTCCCATATGAATTGGCTCAAATAGCACATCTGTTGAAGCTTTCCTTGATCTATTAGATATCATTCTCTTTTACATCATTTTTTGTGCATATCTGCTTTAGGGATGACCCTCTATTTTACTATTTACACATCTGTCTCTTTGAAGGTAGAGAATCTTCCTCCTCTTTATATCTCTTAGTGTCAGAATTTATATTTTGATTGAAGTGGTCATTGTTTGTTAATTTCATTTGTATTTATTGTATTTTGGCCATCTACAGCTTAGTATTGGGTTGGCTATAAAGTTCGCTGGGGTTTTTGAAAAACCCCAATGAACTTTATGGCCAAGTCAGTACAAGCAATGCTATCCATTAGAACTTTCTGAGGGGGTGGAAATATTCTGTATTTGCTGTGTTCGGTATGGTAGTGACTGCCTACATTGAAATGTGGCTATTTAAATTTAATGTTAATTAACTGAAACTCACATCAAATTGACAATGCAGTTCTTTAGTTGTCCCAGCCACAGTTCAGGTGACCATTAACCATCTGCCACTAGTAGCTACCATACTGCGTAAAGCAAGTGGATTTAAGCAAGAAAATGGGAGATTACTTACAGACTTAAAATTCTTCCTGTGATAGCATTACTCCTACTCATTTGAAGAACAGATATTTTATCTGTGAACACTGCAAAGCAGAAGCTATCCTTTAATTTCTATCTCTCTCTTTTTTTTTTGGTAAAGAAATATATAATTAGTATGCATGGATTAATGTGGTTTAAGAATGCTTAGATTTGAAGCAGAAATCTTTAAAATTATTAACTAAATGTTCCTAGAGGAAGAAGGATGAGTTGTATCACAAATGGAAGTCTTATATAAATCTGCACTCAGGGAAATCACCCAATTTTCAGAGTTTAACTTTCAAGGCATGTTTATAACTCACCAGTTCCATGAAGCATGTTTCTGAAAATATGTATTTACATGGAGACACTCTTTCAACAAACATAACAAATTAACAGGCTCTGCGTGTAGCTTGGCTGTGATTATTTGCCTTTTTGATGCCTTTCCTTATTTGTGCAATATTTAATAAATCTGGGACATACTGTTTGGATGACACATTGTTTTATACCAAATGTAAGTCTTAGGTTTTATTATCTTTAGCATAGTTCCTGTTGAACATTATAATTGACTAACTTCACAGCATTTCGGTTTTCATCACCGTTCATATCTCATTCACTTTCCACTTGACATACATTTATTTAACATCTACTGAGGCCTTCTATATTGCAGTGTGTGCTGGGGAGGAAGAGGAACGAGATACTGACTGAGTCCTCTGGGGTCCACAGGCTGGAGGGAGAGATAGACAGACAGACACCGGCCACACAGCATGACTTCTCTGCGACTGAACTTCTATGGGAGCATTGAAGAGGGGGCCACGTCTTTTCTTTGGGAAGCTGGGGAAAGTTTCATAAAGATAATGCCACTTGAAAAGACTGTGGGGCATTAGCTCACGAGCAGGGGTAGTGCCTTGCAGAATGGAGGATTAACAGCAGAGAAATGTTGAGGCTTGAAAATGTAAGGTGCGTGGGAGAGGACTGAGAACTGGGTGACGCTAAGGCATGGGTGCAAGATCATTGGGAATGGACTGGGGGCTTCTCTTCAGGGCTGGTTAGCCACCCCCAGACAGTCACATTGTTTGTAAATAGGTATAGTTTTTCTTTGTTTGTTTTGGCCATGAGATGGGACATGCAGGGACTGAACCAGCGGCCCCTGCAGTGGAAGCTCAGAGTCTTAACCACCCAATCACCAGGGAAGTCCTGGTATGGTTTTTTTTTTTTTTGGTTGTTGTTCTGTCTTTGTTTTCAGTTCTTATACTTTTTTTTTTTTCTTTTCTTACCTTTACCTGTTGGATTATCTGAGACTTCTAGCACAAGGATAGAGGACACCATGGTGGCACGGAGTGCTCCTATCTTAGTAGAAGTACCTTTGTGATTTCTCCATTATATATCTATGTATCTATCTATCTATCTATCTATATATATATATTTTTTGTGAGGCTTTGCCAGATTCTCTTTTAGGTGATGAAGATTCTTTGTTACTGCTTGATGATGAGTTTTCAATCATGCACAACTNCAGATAATTATGATACTTGGCACAGAGAAATTTAAAAAATTACTTCAAATGAAAAGAGACTATGCTTTTGAAGTTTTTTGTATTACAGTTGATTAATGGCTCCTATAAAGCCTAATGTTTCATTTTATAACATTTCAAAAAAAATATGGCATAATTAGAAGAATAAGACCTAAAATGTGAAAGTTTGTAGGGTCTTATCACTTATTTCTGAATGCTTTTAAAATATTAGTCAATTCCAGGTTAATGGCTAATACATTAATAAAATCTAAGAGTATTCTAACCTTGGGTTTACCTTATTTAATCAAATTATGTTGCAAAATACAAATTCTTGAGTTATTTAGATAATGTCTTTCAATCCAGCTTTTTTTCTCTTGGAGTTAGTCTCCAATAATATTATATTCATTATTGTAACAAAGTGCACATAGTTATAAAGATCATGCTTGTTTACTTTCTGAGTTCCACAGTTAATACCGGGAGATACTTAATTTGATTTGTATATAGTATTTTATTTTGTGAAACTTCAAGTATTATGTAAAATAAATTGCAAAAGAGGCTTATTTTCAGTTTTTGTGCATAAAATTTTTGCATTTACATGTAAGGCAGAATTTTTAAACTTCATTTTATTAGTCTAAATCTGCTGTTATTTTTTTCTTTTGCTTAATCTACCACATATCACGGAAATTGCGTATAAATTATTGAGACCAATATTAGCCACTCTCTTTGCCTCACTACCTCCCTCAGCCTCCTGAGATGTGACACCCAATATTGATTAAAGTCTTGGCTGGATTTGAGCATAAATAACTCTTCTCTTTGGTGATTTACCATGTGTGATTCACTAGCATACGAAAACATAATACGCTTTATTGTTTCTCATTTGCTGTTTTGTTTTTGGAATGTAAGTAGCATTTGTAAATTAGCTTAATGTGCAACCAAGTAGTTTTATTTTAAGAACAGTTTGTGCTTTGACTGTCAATTAGTACTATTTTATCTTTCCAAGTTATTTTACTAAATTGTTTCACACAGTTGCCTCTGTTAATCACATAAAATAATCATTTAAATTGCATTGTGTTAGCAACATAGAACACATGTATTACAAAATACAATAAGATAGGAAACTCTCACAGGTTGCAAAATGTCTCCCTTTGAATCTTTATCTGAGGAATTTAGTTTGAAATATGCCTTCTGAATAGGTACAGGTGAGTCTTATAGATTTCACTAAACATTTTGATTTTAAGGTCTTCATTACTTGGTTCTTTAAAAAGTTCAACTTTGCCTGAATTTAATCTTTCCAGGATTTCATTTTCAGATTGCTCACCAGGGGGAGAAATCACACGACGTTATATACCTTTAAAATAAATACAAATTGGGACAAACTTGATATTAACTGTTTGGATGCTTTAATATGTATTTAATATTCAGTTCTATCATTTTATGTTTGAATTATTATGAGAATCGAATGACCTTAGCATGTGCCATTCTTTTAACTACTGAGTTACTGCACTGTGATTGGTCAGGCGTGTGTGTGTGTGTGTGTGTGTGTGTGTGTGTGTGTGTGACTGTTGCAGCTAAAAATTCTAGCTAAGAATACATTAAAAATACATTTGTATTTATATTTTCAGACTTAGCTACTACATTAAGGAGTCTCTTTTCCATTATATTTGTTATATTCAATAATTTACTTCTTAATGAAGAAAATCTGAATTTCTAAAAAACCTACCAAATGGGGCTTAGGTAAGTGGAATATCAGAGGCCCTTATCTGCATAAATCTCATATATCTCTGCATACCAGAGCCTCCGTGAGTCCACATTGTCCTCAAATTCCTTTACTTGCCTTCTCCTCAATTGGTCAGAAGTATTTCCAATCAAAAATAATTTTTTGCTACATTAACTGTCCTTTAAATAACTTAATTGCTGACATTTCCTTTTTAGAATATGTCACAGAATAGAAATGACTCAATTAGAATAGTGAAGTTAGGTTACCGAATTATTTCTTTGGAAAACCAGAATACCAGGATAGTATATTTATAGTTGATCTAGTAATTAGTAATTATTTTAGGTCTAGTAATTAATTATTATTGGATTAAATGATGGGTCACTTTATTTTGATGCACTTATTTACTTTGAGAAGGTTTCTGAGAATTTTTTGAGTGTGTCTATTACAGATACCTGTCTAACTTGAATGTACATATTTATTTTAATTATTAAGTACATATAACCATAAATAGAGAATAATGCTAATCACAATCTGATCTAAAATCAGAAACCTCAAGCCAGGTGCATTTTAAATTTCTGGTGTGTTCTTATTTGGACTTATTTGATAAGATAAGAGGATTCTAAGTTACTCATTAGAAAAATTTGCATGTAGGTTTTTCTAAATAGGATATCCAAATGCTCAATGACTAAATTTTGTTAAAGGTGTGGCCTTATTGCTTTCTGATTCATATTAGTTTGGAGTTGATCCAGGATATCAAGCTGAGATTCTTTTACACATTTAAACATACGTGACTTGAGTGAAAGTTGTCAAAGACATCTTACTAAACTGGAAAATTCACTATGTATTTAATTTGTCTTATATTTTTTGCTTAAAAATATATTCAAGTGTCTAAAACTCTGCAGCATGGCAACACACTGAATAGCCAGTTGCCTTAAAAAAAAGTTTCAGAGGGTAATGATTAAAAAAAAAGGTTGTTTAACTAAAGCATTTAAAATGTGTTTTTGTCTAAGATGAACACAGTACCTAGAGTATATTGCATGTTTCTTGCAGGAAATAGAAATTATTGACTATAATTTGAGAATAATCATAATTTAACTATAAGTAGATTTATGCAGTGGATTTTGAGGGTAGTGTATATGTTTGACAAAATTGGATATGCTTTTCAAGCATAATTTTCTCAAAGCAAATAGTGAAATGGACAGCAAATTAGATTGGTTACTTTTGGTTAGTAACATTGAAGAATTGAGAAATGTTTTCCTTTCCTTAGAATAATTTAATGGAGAGTTAAATGACGTATTTAAAAGTCACAGTGTAACTTATCTTTGAATTTATATATGGTATCAAAACTTTCTAAATAATTAGATTACCTCTCCAGTCACAACAGAAAAAAGTAAAACTTTTCTTCAGGAAAGAAAGAGTACTAGGTGACAGAGAATTATTTTATATTATAGAAACACATAGAAGCATTTCTAGTAAAATCTTACTAATTCAGTTTAAAAAATATGGTCATTTTTAAAGTAAAGGTAATTAAAAATCTTGAGAATATGTTAATTAAGAAATATTTTGTTACTTTCACGCATCAAGCAGAGGAGTGTTTTGTTAAAATCTTAAGCTGATTGTTTTGTGAAATTGTATTAATAGCAACAGTACGTGAGCTATTTTATTCATAGCTTTATTTCTTAAAAACATTTTGCTTAAGTTTAAACAAATTACTGAAGGTGTAACTAGTCTTTGAACCCATCACAGCTCTGCTAAAATACTGATGTATTCTACAGTATTAATTTTTATTTTATATTTAAAATATTTGATTTTTTTAGCTTAACTTTTCAGAAATGATAATTATGTCTTTAGTGAGGAAGTTTGTAGTTTAACAGTGCTTCTGGATTTTCAATGAACAACTTGGAGCATTTTTAATTGTAGTCTCACCAGTCACACATTTTATACTAGGATGGATGTTCTTGTGTATGCAACAAGTGTAAAATTTTTAACAGTATTTTAGGAATCTTTGTGATGGATGTTTTTGTTTGTATAAGACTCATTTGTGGTCTATGTGCTTTTGCTTAAGTAATTATAATATCTTTGTTAGAAAAGCTTTTACGTATATGTATATGTGTATGTACATACACACATACACATAAAAGGCATATAGAGCATAGAGACAGAGGACAAACAAATTATAAAAACAGCTTAAGTTTGCTTTCTATAATTTATTTAATAGAAGATGACACATGAAAAGCCAATTTGACTTTAGTGAATGACCACAGAAAACTGTATTTAAAATTAACTTAGGGTGAAAGATGCAGTTTATATTTAAATGTTTTAAAATATGATTATAAATACAACATTATATGGTGATTAAGATAGTGATTAAACACTTATCTTGATTTTCCTAGGCTTATATTTTATGATAACTAAGATATACTTTTAATTCTCTATGAAAAATATTTATACTTGATAATTTTTTTGTATGAAATTGACGTTGAACTATTAGGTAGTAGAATCTGTACATTACTGAAGAACATTTAAAGTGCTTGATGTCATCGCACTACATCTTTTATTGGTTTATTTCATTGCTGCTTGCACTTTAGAGCAAGCATACCCTTTAAAATCAGTGGATAAATGATAGGAAAACAATTTCATAATCTAAGAAAAAAAGATTGCTTTTCTAAAAGCTTTGCCATCAATGAGATGAGTTAGGAATGAGGTCAATGGGTTAATCTGCAGGTCTACATAAGGAGATGTGTATTACCACTTCTTGCAGTGGACTGTAATTGTCTTTGAAAACACCTGGTAGAGGTCCAGTAAAATTGAAATCCATTACTTTCTCAATCATTCCATGGCATTTGTCAAGTCATTACATCATTGATAAAGGTGCAGGAATGCATGCATTTTTTTGCAAAGTAGAAAGGAACTTATATTAATAAAACAGTGATTGCTTAAAAGACTACTTCATCTAAAGCTTGAAGAATTGAAAAATAAAAATAAAAACACTTGGACATAGTAACTGTAAAATGACATTTGATAAGAAGTTCATCTTTGTATTTAGTTATCTAAGTAAAAATATTTCACATTCCTTTTTGCATCATCTTATATGCACATCTTTTTATAAGTTAGTAAAAATGGTTTCAAAATATTTTATGACTTGTGATCTCTGACACCTTTATTCATACCTTCTAAGAATGCTCTGACAAATGTATATTATAATCAAAGATGAATAAAAAGATGAATAATGTCTTCTTTTGACAGATTTTTTTTTTTTTTTGTCTTCACACTATTGACAGTACATGCAGATTTGAACTTGTAGCCAGGAACAGTGCTTCCATGCTTCAAATTGCCAAAAGACCCCAGGGATAGAAACTTGACCTGCTTTTATGAAACCATAGAATTACATTTATACAAGTTACCCCATGGGAAAGGAATGAACTGATCCCAATTCAAACCTTAATATTGGAGCCTTCTGGGTCAAATTTGATTTTTTCTTTTTGTTAACACCTGTTTAGCGCCCAAATTTCGTAACTATATATACTTAGGAAATTTACAAAATACTATTCATGAAGGACATTTCACAGGTAAGACAAAGTACCATCAAAATTTTGCAGCTATTCAGGTTTTCACATGTGACTAAGATGCTACTTTTTAAAGTAAAATATCTAACTTTTGAATATATGCATCCTAGAGTAAAACGGTTACCTTGTATTTTTTATTAATTTCTTGTCAAAGAAAAGTCAGTCCTAGTAAGTGAAAGAACTTTCTTCCCAGGGAGTTATCCTTGTGATTACATTTCAGAATACAGATTTTTATATGAACATACTTTTATTTTCTTGGACTCAAATTTTAAAAGGTTAAAGTTCTTATTTTATTTTTAGTTGAATCACTTGAGAATGTTTCCAGAAGACTACTTTTGCCACTAGCAGTAACAAATGAAGATCATTGACAAATTGCATTAAAAAAAGCCAGTTTTGTTTCAGTTATGTGGACTGGGCCTAAATTGGAAAAGTGATGTTAATCATTTGCTTAATTTCTGGAATATCAAAATGCTATATCACATATATGCAAATGGTGACTAATATAAAATGGTCAGATTATAATATCTTTTTGCTTATAACTGGCAACATTAAATAACCACAATTAGACTTAGAACCTACTTCATCATATGGAATGACTTTCTCTCAATCTTGTATATGTAGAAACATTTTATAAATGGTAAAGCAACACATGTACATATATACCCTCCAGTCACATATACGAAATGACCATTATAATGGTTAAATAATTCCATGATTGATTTTGAAATTGAGGTTAATGAGTTCCTTCTAAAATAAAAATTTGAAATAATTTCAAAGACTTTTCAGTTTTTTTTCACTGAGCATTAATAAAGTCATTTGGATAATTAGTTACTTTATTAACAAGGACCAAACATAAAAATTCCTAATAAGAATGATTATAACAATCAATTCCTGGAGTTTGGAGGAAGAAGAGATTTCTAGTGTAAGGTATACCTTCCACTTACTATCATAAGTCGTGATCATCAAAGAGAAAATATTTAGGATTTTACACATGTGTTGCTTATTATTTTTTATTGGTGTCATGTGGTACAAAATTAAGTTTCACTGTCAGCTAACATTTTTCTCCACAATGCCTTCACACATCATTTGAATGAAGCTGAAAATTAAGTTCATCATTTGGGTGTTTCCTAAGATCACTCTGATGTCATATTTCTAAAGGCAACAAATATTTCTTCTCATTTCAAAGTTTGACCCAACTAGTTTCATGGGGATTTGACATGGCTGTTGCTCTGCACATTCACTGACTGTGAAAGGAAGGAAAGGAGGTAGATCATGTGACTCGACCACATCTTACAAAGAACCTAGTTTAGGAAAGGCAACCTATTCTGACTTTTGTACTGGTGATAAAGTGTAGTTTCTTTCTTTGTCTTTCAGTGGCACTTTGCAGCCCTATTTCCAATAATGACTGATAGGGCACCAGGTGAACTGCAAAAAAGAGAAAGAAACAGATTGAAAGCTCTCACTATATAATGCATGAAAGGAGAGGTGGAACTTTTCTGTTTATGTAATTCTCTTTTAAGTAGAGTGATCCTTGATATTTCATAGAATTTTACATCATACCTAATACAAGAAGTCTTTGGACTTTGATTCTCTTAAATACCTTTATCACTTAAATTGTCCTCATAATAAATCCTCTTTTTGTTTGGTAGGCACTCTAGTGAACTCTTCTATGAAATGTAAATTTGTATTTACGTTGAAATATCTATCCAAGCTGGGTGTTTAAGCTGTTGATATTTAAATTGGATTCCTCCAATTCAACAGTATGAAAATAGAATTGATTTTTGTTTATTTTCTCCTAAGTTTAGGAAATGAAATTCAAATGGTATTTATTTGATCTGAGGTATACTTATTTTGCTCTTTCTTTTGGGGAGTGGGTTAAATAAGGGCCCATGACAGGGACGCTGTTTGTTTTTCACAAAAGTTGTTTGTGATTTCAGGTACTCTTGGGAAATCTCTTGATCAGATTCACATCTGTTCCTGTCAAAGTGGGTGCTAAGATACCGGTCACCCAGCAACCATGTCCAAGAGGGAATTGGGCCGATAATAACTTCAAAAAGGAATGACAGATGCTAGATTAGGATGAAAGACAAAACGCATGAAAAATGAGCTTGTTAGAATCAAAAATTTGTTCAAGCACCTTTATGCAAATTAAATGAATATTGAATATTTGCATGCATTTCTACTTTTTCATTTGATTGAGAAGAGAAGAATAGCACATTTAAACTCACAAATGTGACTTCTTTCTTTCGTACTAATCAACATACAAAACTGAATCTCTTTAAAAAAATCAGATTAGCCACCTGTGTTCTTATATCTCTATTAAGTGTATTAAAATGTTTTTCTTATAGCAATGGTACTCTTTGGGATAAATTTGTTTACCTAATTTTTTTCATAATAAACAGTCTCGTGTGAAGATTATTTTAGATAAACATAAATCCATTGCTTGAGAAAGCATTTCAAAGGTAACTTTATCCTATTGTCCTTGAAATTGGTTAATGTGCATTAATAAAAGATCACTCAAGATAAGTTCACACCAAAAGCACAGGCTTTTCAGTGACTGGTTAAATCACAATGCATTAAAGTAAAGCATGATAGTATTCCTGAAATGAAAAGTAGACAAAGTTCTTCAAAATTTAAGCTACTTTTTGATATATTACTAGTTTTTCTATTGAATTGTTCACATACTAATCAGAATTTGGAAGCATCTGATAAAATGTAGTGATTGAGAGAGCTTTCCGAGTCTTGGTTTAGCAGTGTCTAATGTGGTCACGTAGAGAAATTGATTTTCTTCAGAAATTAATTAATTTTTCATATCGCCCTAAGCTGCAGTTAAAAAGAGTGCATACTTGTCTGTTTTTTCCAGAAATATTGCCTAATCATATTAATACCATTGCCCCAAGGATGAAAAGATAATTGTACAAATGCATTTGGAAATATGTATCACTGAGTATTTATGATTAAATTATGCAAATGACCTAGCTCTCATCCTTTCCAGACCCAGATTGTCTAATTAGGATTGATATGCTGAATAGATGTTCCAGAATTTGAATACAAGCATGTCCAAGGAGCAGAAAATTGGAAATGACAAGGCTGAAATCCAAAGAAAAGTGTCTTTCGTTTCTACACTTTGTTAATGTGCTGTTAGCAGTTGAGGGTTTTTTCCCTCCCTTTGGCTATTTTGTGACTCATGCCCATATTAGATGCAAGTATGAGAAATGAACTAAACTTTAGCAAATAGCATTTCATTTCTATTTGGTGCTTATTTAAAGATAATAAACCCCTGGTCATTCAAAGAGACCATCACTATTAAGTTGCTTCAAACAATGTAAACGTAACCTTAACTGAGTGACTTTTGGAAAAAACTTCCTTTATGTTTGTATCAAATCTTTAGTTCAAAATTGGCTCTACAAACTTCATGGCATACCAATGCAGTATTTTCTAAGGATGTGCTTTCTTGAATATGCAGTTTATTCATTTAATTCATTTACTTAAATACCTATCTCCTTATATTTGGAGAAAACTGTTCCAATAACAGCTCTGATTAGGGGGGAAAAGCAGCACTTTAAATGTAACAATGTTTGAATTTGAAGTCCTCAGCAGGCTTTCTCCCTCATTGATTACACTCATTCATCTTAGATGGAGGGGTGGTAGTGAGGATGTAGGAAGGGACTGAACTGTCAGGACTCCAGCCTTTGTTAAGCAGCGGGTAGTCACTGCCTCTGAACTCGCCTGGCTCCTGCTTTCCATCTGCAGGATGATGGATTGCTATGTTTAATACATTTCAGCTTTTGTCTGTCATAGTGTGGACAGACAGTACTATCGGTGATTTCAACAGTGATTAGGGAACTGTTTCAAACCCCTCTTATTGGCCAGACAGCTTCCAGGAACGTCTGATGAAACATACTCATTGGCACTCTCACCATGTAAGTGTGTAGTTTGACTAGGCAGAGATTGTACATTCACTGTTTAACTCAATGCAGAAGCCCACTGAGAATTTTACTAGACCATACATTCACTTTAGAACAAAGTTACACAAGACAAAATTGTAAGAACATCTGGGGTCTCCAGCTAAAACATTTATCCCAAGTAGTTCCAAATTAAGATAAATTTGTATTCTTTAAATATTAGCAGCATATGTTTATGGTAAAACTGTATTCTGTAGACTGATGTCAGTTGTTGCTGTGCTCATCAATATTGAGCTTAGCTATATTGGGAAGATAGAATTCGAAGACTATGTTAAAGCAGTAAGACATGACATGGCATGCACTGTTCTGGGATTTGCTGAGCTGTGGGTGCTTTGTGGTTCACAAGTCTAAAGAGTGAGTGATTTCAACAACCAGAGAGCCACTAGGTACAGCTCAATATTTTCCCTGGAGTGTCTTACTCTATTTATAAAACTGGTGCTAAGAAAAATACAGTTAACTAAAGGAAAAGAAAATATGCTTTTAAGCCATTAATAACTTAGGCAAAGTTTTATTTGGAAAATTGAACATATCTAAATCAATGGAATTTTACTAATATTATTACAACAGACCAAATGTAAATTACAATGTAAATTTAAAATTGTATCATAAACATGAAATTTTAACTCTCTTAATAAGTAGGTAATTATCAACATGGGGCTTCCTTGGTGGCTCAGTGGTAAAAGATCTATCTGCCAGTGCAGGAGATACGGGTTTGATCCCTGGGCTGGGAAGATCCCCTGGAGAAGGAAATGGCAACTGACTCCATATCCTTGCCTGGGAAATTCCATGGACAGAGGGGCCTGGCGAGCTACAGTCCACGGGGGTTGCAAAGAGTTGGATATGACTTAGAGACTAAACAACAACAGCAATAATTATCAAAATAATTCAGCCAAAGTTTTGAAACAAAATCTCAATCAGGAAAATCTGTGTGTTTTCAGCTAATTTCTACTAATTGGGAAGAGTAAAGAAAAGTTTAGATAAGTTAGCCCCAAATATTAAATGAGAATAAGAATTCCAGGTCCCCAATTATATTTTGTCTTACTGATGTGCTTTTGACATTGCAAATTTTTTATCTGAGATTCTTTCAGTAAAGGTTTCTGCTTTTGAATATGTGGTTACAAATATGCTATGCCATGCTAAGTCGCTTCAGTTGTGTCCAACACTGTGTGACCCTTTGGACTTTAGTCCACCAGGCTTCTCTGCCCATGGGATTCTCCAGGCAAGAATACTGGATTGGGTTGCCATGCCTTTCTCCAAGGGGTCTTCCTGACCCTGGGGTTGAACCCAAGACTCTTATGTCTCCTCATTGCCAGGTGGGTTCTTTACCTCTAACGCCATCTGGAAAGCCCAGGGTTACAAATATGCAGTCCCACAAATTCATCCATACACAGCATATCATGTTTCTTTTGAACTGGTTCAATATCTAAACTTGTTGGCATTTTGATAAGGACAGGTGGGGCTGTAGTTTCTGTGAGAATTAAAAAAACATTCCTATGTTTTGTAGCTTACCTTGTTCTTTGCTTTATTTTAAAGTTTGTCTTACTGAAACAGTGTTCAGCAACAGCATAAAAATTGTGCACTCATTCAGCATATTATTAAGGAGCCATTCAGCCAAATGAACCAAAGGTATAGCTCATAATAGACTTTTGTACAGAAATTACATAACTGGGGTTTAAGCAAATCTGGATTTTTAGATCAAAGCTATTCACAATTTTCATAGCACATAGTGAAAAAATGGACCACCTCACAACATTATGGTACTGCCTAATCACTCTGATGTGTGGCTGTCAAATCTTTAGTTTTAGAGTATTGCATCTTCATTTATTACCTCCATAGTGTGGGTGAGGGCAGGCAGGGAAGTGGCAGGGTGTTTATTCTTTTCAAGAAGGATAAGATCTGAGGGAGCAGCTATTAGCAACTCCCATCCCCCAAAATCACTGGGATACGTGGAATTTCTACCAAGTCAAATGGAAATGCATGGGTGAGACAACTAGAGTAAAGGTTCCAAGTTTTGAGCTCTCAGTAGCGTATTAAATAGAAGAAGAGATGATAGTGAGTTAATACTCTGTTCTAAAACAGAACCATCTCATGGAATGACTGTATCTTACCCAATGGGAAAGATAGAGGGCAGGAGGAGAAGGGGGTGACAGAGGATGAGATGATTAGATGGCATCACTGACTTAATGGACCTGAGTTTGAGCAAACACTAGGAGATAGTGGAGGACAGGGAAGCCTGGTGTGCTGTAGTTCATGGTGTCCCAAAGAGTCGGATATGACTTAGCAACTGAACAACAACAACAAATGTTTAAGGAGGTAATCAGTGGTCAGTGGAAATTTAGGATTGAGGATCTGGCTGGGGGATAGAGCTTAAAGATAGGAAAGGAGCTCTTATACAAATAAAATCTATAGACACTTTCCCTCCAAATATTATAGAAAAATCGAAGTGTTTGGCAAATACAAATGTGTATTTTGCCCATAGGTGAATTATTCAGAATTGGATTTCCTGTAACATTGGGAGTGTGTGTGTGTGTGATGTGTACACATGCATCCACATGTATACTGTAGGTTAACAACCCCTGTTATACACATTGCCAGTCCTATGTTTAGTTAAACACCATAATTACAAAATAATACAAGTCATTTGTCTTACTGTGGTTAAATAAAGACAAAAATGTGTGCTAGAAACTAAATGAATGAGTTTCTCAGGAAGGTAAATGGACAAGTTTGCTCTCTGGAAATGTATCATAGTGGAAGAAGGTTAGAACTGCCTTTAATCCACTTCATCCATCTCTAGCCACAGTGAGAGTACACTGGCTTCTGCGTGCATGCACAGAAGATCTCAGTTTAGCGACCAGTGATTTCTGTTTCGTGGGTCCATAGTTTGTGGGGAAATAAGGAGTCAGGCTGGCAGGTTCAACTTCTTATTTCACTAGCTTCCTATAATGATTCTACTTCTAATGAGGTGAATTACTACTGCATGAAAAAGGAGAAAAAAGGGTTTTGGCCATCTTAGCTAATAAATCACATTGACTGGATGGCTGATCAGATCAATTGTGCATAAATCAGTGCCTTAAAGAGTCTTAAACTAAGATTCTACCAAAGACCAATCGATCCACCAGCTTGTGTAAAGGCATGGTCTCTTGCCCATAGCAAACTGAACAGGAGTCTACAATATTGAAACTGTTAATATGCTGTCAAGTGTTGAATGTTTTCAGATCTCAAGAACATGGCTGTGATGAATAAAGCAGTTGGATTGGGCCACATCACCTAATACATTTTTGTCTTCTCTAGTTCACCTTTATTCATTAGCAAGGAACTGTAATTCTCAATACATATATAAAAGTTAACTTTTGAAAGCTTTATCAAGTATAATTTTGGGAGTTGTTTTCCACAAAAATATCATTATGTTATTTCAAGAAGAAATTGTTTTGACTCTCTGAGAGAAGTATTTCATTGCCATTGTAGCTATTATCTGAGATTTACTAATCTATAGACAACTCAGATTTATAAGAACAGTCTGGAAACTTGATTTCAAGTTTCAATTCTATCCGTGACTACATGGGAGATCTTGGATTAGTCAACTGGAACTTTCATACTGTCAAATGTAAAATAGGAATAGTGAAAATAACTTTTCTGTTTATTTTAAAAGAAGGTTGTGAGGATAGGAATGTGATAGTAATTATTTGAAAGCACTTCAGAAATAGTAAAGTGCTTTTTAAGAGTTCTAGAATCCCACTGTGTGGGTGTGTTAGTTGCTCAGTTGTTTTTGAGTCTCTGAGACCCCATGAACTGTAGCCTGCCGTGCTCCTCTGTCCATGGAATTCTCCAGGTAAGAATACTGGAGTGGGTAGCCTTTTTCTTCTCCAGGGCATCTTCCCCATCCAGAGATCAAACCCAGGTCCTCCCGCATTGCAGGCAGATTCTTTACCATATAAGCCATCAGAATTCCCATTCCTTTTTAAAAATTGAGATATAACCTACATTTCGTGTAAAGTGTAATGTGTACAATTATTAATATTAATATATACTTCAAAGTTGCTAAGAGACTAGATCTTAAATGTTCTTACCTAGTTGTGTTTTAAAACTTCTTTTACCAGAACAACGCATAAAAACATAAAGAAGAAAAACCTATGTTGATTCTTGCTATCATGCTCTTCTCTTTTTAAGGAAGTAACAGTAAAATCATAACAATTAAATTCTTCTTTCTTAAAAGGAGAACTTGTGAATTCTGAAAAGTTATAGCCTTTTTATAAATATAAGGTTATTAAATTTTTATTGGCATTAACTTTCAAACATATGTTAAGTAACAGTTTAACATGACAGAATCTTTAAAAAGGAAGAAAAGATGAAATATAGCCATAGCATCTGCAAAGGAAATGACTTATTTTGTTTTGAGGAGTATGACATCTAATATCTGCAGTAACCGCTATGCAATTCTCTATGAAAGCAGGAGATTCTATGAAGTTTACATCAGGTTTTTCTTTGTGCTAAGTCAGGTATTATGAATCTTTGATTTCTTTTTAAATTGCCTAGAGCATTCCATTTTAGTTAAGTCTGTAGGATTTTTTAACCAAATACATAACTTATAATTATTCTCTACCAAGAATCTCAAAATCCTCCCAATGGCTATTTTCTGGAGTCTCCCGTTTTGAAAATAAATTTGGGATAGGCATTCAAGCATCTTAACATAAAATTCAGTGTCTGCCAAATATGTGGTGAACTCATCAATATAATATAATGTTCCCTATCTCAGAATACTGTTGTTCTGCTTTGTCTTTAGATTTATGACACGTCTTGACATTTTTGTAAATTATGTAACACACATTGTTTCTTCCATTGTTATATTGTGAAATTTAGTAGGCTGTTGAAATTGGATCTGATTGATTTTCTCCTTGCCATTTGTCTACAAAAGCATCTCATGTCTAAAATTCACCAGTGGAGGGGAAATCCAGGTGGATATCTCTTGCGGCATTCTTCCTTTATGTATGAATAGCTAAAGTTTTGAAATGTTTGTGATCTGCTGTTAACAGCTTTAAATACAGTTAAAGAAATGCTTGCTGATAGAAAATCTCCTTACTTCTTGAACTCATCAATTCATTCTGAAACTTGAGGAATTTAATTTCTGGTGACTAATAATTACCTCCCCATGATTTTTCTAGGCTATTATCTTGTCTCTATCTTGTTAAAATTCTGTGGTACTTTCTGGCACATGGTGGACATTCATTACAAATACAACTGACTTTCTTATAGAATTTTTCTTTGGGTATTTTGAATTTTATTAAAATATTCTTATGAGATTCTTAATTTTGGAGTGTTTTAGTTATAACCAAGAAATTAAAGCATGGATACAGTATATATGTTCTAGATTTTTATGTCAAAATAAAAAAATGAAAGTATATTTAACATTAGTTCTTCAGCATAATAGAAGATGTCTTAATTCTGGAAAATGTCACATATTCTTGCAGTAGTTTAAGCACAAATATTTAAACTTTAAACTTGTGAATCTTCATACATGTGTAATTTACTAAGATTGATACTTTATCTTTATTTTAATCAAATTATTAATTTAAGTTAATCTATCAGATTAATTATTAAAGATCATAAAAATATAATTTTTGAAGTACCTAAAAATTTTAATTGAGAGGCCAGACAAAAAGTAAAAGTATATATGTATGCAATTTAAAGCATTACCATTATACTAAAAATTATACTTACTATTATTAGTGATCGCTATTTGCTAGATGTTATCGCTTTCACTCCCCGTAATAGCCCTAAGATGTAGGTTCTACCTGCTTTTAAAGGAAGATGAAGACACTAAGAGTTAGAGCAGCCAATTGACTTGACCCAGGCTACACAGCTAGTACCTGAGTAAAGATACTAGCTACTACATAGCAAGTAGAGGGAACAGAACTCAAGAAGTTTCATTCTGAGAGTTTTATTTTATATTTTCTATTCAAATAATTATTAACTAATGACTCTAATCTAGACTGAAGTTTGAAGATCATGAGTTATTTGAAAATAATGGCAATAATATAATTCTATCAAAAATATTCAAGAGATAATGAGTGTATTTTGTGAATCTGTAGCAGTTTAGTAGTTTCATTGGAAAACATTAAAGATTTACAGTAAGCCAGTTATAGTTTCTTTCTTTATGAGAAATACAGGCATGACATTAAATTTTATATTTATTTGCATTGTAGATTAACTTTCATTTTCTCTTTAACTAAATGTTAGAAGCCTGTGGTATGTCCTTCCAAGTGCGAAGTGTATTTTCTTACTCCCTTTTTATTTCTTAAAAATCTGTTACAATGTATTTTAAAAGTTCTTTAGTTCATTATCATCAAGGGACAATTACAGCAAATCAAGTTGTATAGATAAGGTCAAATTTTGCTCATAGATAAAATTTGAAATAATTGCAATTTTAATTTAATTAATCCATGACTTTAGATCAGTGGTTAACTGTGGGGAGAAAATATTTGAGTAAGTGAGTTTAATTCAGTTGTAGTTCCAGTCCTTTTTTGACACATTCTAATTCCCATTCTGTACCTGTTTTATGGTTCCATTTGAACAGTACTGTCAGAGTAAGTGACTTTACTGGTGGCTCAGCCGGTAAAGCGTCTGTCTACAATGCAGGAGACCTGAGTTCGATCCCTGGGTCAGGAAGATTTCCTGGAGAAGGAAATGGCAACCCACTCCAGTACTCTTGCCTAGAAAATTCCATGGACGGAGGAGCCTGGTGCAGGCTACTGTCCATGGAGTCACAAAGAGTCGGACACAACTGAGCGAAGAATAAAAAAAGTGTTAGTTGCTTAGTCGTGTCTGACTCTTTGCAACCCCTGGACTTGTAGCCTGCCAGGCTCCTCTGTACATGTAATTCTCCAAGCAAGAATACTAGAGTGGCCAGCCATTCTGAGTAAGCCACTCCTATTGCTGAGAGGTTATCACTCTCAAAGGATATAAATAGGTTATTTTTGAAAGCTTGAAAACTGTTCATCTGAGTATGTAATTGGGATTTAAACATTACTTGTATAGGAGATAAAGCTTACTATAGGCAGAGTTTGTGATAACTCTTCCCATTTTTAAACTGGGAGGTAGCCATGGGTAGTTTAAGGCGGTATCTGTTTTCCTGCATTTATTGTTCTTAGGAATAAACGTCCTCATCCATTCTCAATTATCCATCTGGATGCCTTCTTCCATTCAAGTAGCTTGTCCTTCTTTTTGATGTCTTTAGATCTCTTTTTCCCCTAATTTTTTTTTCACAGAAGAAAAAGTACTTGGTATTTTGGCATCTTTGTACTCTGTATGAAAAACTTGTTGTTTATCTGATTGGCACATTGCTGCAATGTGCAAGTTCCCTGGTGGGAAAGGTGCATCACTTTTTGCATTTACATCTATTCACTTTAATTCAAGTGTGGGAAATAATGCTTTTTTCACCAGGTAAGTATCATGCGAGGAAAGTGATGGAACTCTTATTATTTCAGTATATCTACAGTTAAAATAAGGCATTCACTGTGGTAAGAGCTAAATATTTTGAGTTTTTCTGTTAATGTTTAGTGTCTCATCAAAGTCTCGCGTAAGTGATATATGGCATAAATCAGGAACAACATTGTCATTTCTTATTCATTCAAGAGAAAAGATAATAGAATTTATTTACAGTATTTCTCAATGACTTCTGTATTTCAAATGGTGGTTTGCTAAATTACATCAAATGTATGTTGGACAAGTGGCACATGCCTTAATGTTTCTATAGCTTTACGTCCATCTATCATTGACCCTACTGCTGCTGCTGCTGCTGCTAAGTCGCTTTAGTCGTGTCCGACTCTGTGCGACCCCATAGATGGCAGCCTACTAGGCTCCCCCGTCCCTGGGATTCTCCAGGCAAGAACACTGGAGTGGGTTGCCATTTCCTTCTCCAATGCATGAAAGTTGACCCTACTAGTGGACTCATTACAGAGCTCTCCCATAGCCTCCCATTCTGGCCCTGCTTGCCTGTCCTGCATGATTTGAACTATTTCCTCACAATCATGTCTTTTCAAATAAACAA
Source organism: Neotragus pygmaeus (assembly GCA_006410875.1). Classification (NCBI taxonomy): domain Eukaryota; kingdom Metazoa; phylum Chordata; class Mammalia; order Artiodactyla; family Bovidae; genus Neotragus; species Neotragus pygmaeus. Next base: position 931,540 of record SJYV01022790.1, read on the forward strand.
TACTAAGTGAAATAAAGTAAATTCATGGACGTAAATTCATTCACTAGTTCTGCTACAAATTTTAAGTACATCGAATTGTTCTGTTTTAAATTGTTCATTCTCTTTAGATTCTCAAATCTTTATTCTTTCTTTGTAACTTTCAGTGCTAGGATTCAGAGCAGAGACTTTTCTCTGGAAAGACAAGAAGGGCTGAAGGAAGCTGCTCCATTTTTACTTCTGCTAAAGACCTCTGTCTTAAAGATCTGACTTTGACTTTTCCTCTTACGAAATTTGATTCTTTGCATTTATGACTTCTCTAAGGAGACTGTCACTCTTTTTCACAGTGTGCTCATTTAAATGTTTGTAAGAAATACACACATCAGGTTTAAGCATTAGGCAAAGCTGCCTGTAACTTTCATAATAAGTGTCTTTCCAGATGATCCTAAGATGCATGGTCCATGTGCTTTTTCCTTGGCCCAACATAATACCGCATCAAAGAACACTTCAATTGGGTCTTGGCATATAGTATATCTAAACTGAACTTTTTCTTCACTTGTATGGATCTAATAAACAAGGAAAATTTCTTGGGGAAACTTAAATTTTATTATAGGGTGTTAAATTTGGAATTTAGAGTACTGTTGTTTTCAAAATTGAATAGAGTCCTAGAAGCATCAGGACTATATTTTAAATTTCTCAGGTGACACAGGGTAGTAAAAAAGAAGCCGAACAGATTTTTCATAGAGTATTGGTTTCAATATTGAAATGTTAGAAATACCTCTGGTTCACTTACTGTGAAGTGTTATTGGAAATTAAGATTCCTTCAAAGGAGATGTGTCTCACCTGAGCTCACTTTGTTTGCTAGTGTTCTAAGAAGACATCCAGAAGTCTTCAGCAAGTAAGAAGAATAGATACCTTTTGACTGGGAAATCATTTTTCATTCTGTTATCGAACTTGCTGAGTAAGTTATAGGATAAATATTTTAAAATTTAGATTTGAATAATAGGTGATTATTTAAGTGCCTCCTCTGTTTCTTTTTTTTTTCCCCTCTCATCTCTACTAACAGTTCCTCATCATCCTTCAATTCTTTCCCATTTTTCCAAGTCTCTTTGGGGTTCATCTTCTTCCTGCACTCTTCAATTTACTCAGCTCTCAGTGTCCTTTATAAAGTTCACACTGTGAATGATATTTCCTATTCTTCTATCAACACTGTTTTTTTGCAAGGTGCTAGCCTAGGTATTTCCCGTAACTCTCATGATAGTCCTATCTCCATTTGAGGGGAGGGTACTGAGTTACAGTGGAGAAGGCAATGGCACCCCACTCCTGTACTCTTGCCTGGAAAATCCCATGGATGGAGGAGCCTGGTGGGCTGTGATCCATGGGATCTCGAAGAGTCGGACACGACTGAAGCAACTTAGCAGCAGCAGCAACTGAGTTACAGAGAAGTTAGATAAATCACCCAAGGCAGTGGGTGCTAAATGAGGCGGTGACCTCAGGGATTCTAATTCCAGATCCTACAGTTCTAACTACTAAAAGACCCTTATCCTAAGGAGAGCTGCGTATACTCATTTGAGTTTTAGCTTTCTCGCTTGCCAGTCAGGGAGGCTAACACTTAAACAAGATGAGGATTTAAGGAAAGGAGAACAAAATTTAATCACACAGAAATCACAAACTACATATATGTTAGTAGGAATACATAGAGGTAAGTAAGAATTCAATAAATATCCTTTGCCAGATCCTGTTTGGGAAAGAGAGGTCAAAAATTAGCACTTACAGTCCGTCAGTGTGAAATCCGTGGTGACCAACTTTTCGGCAGCAATTCAACAGTGACCTTAGAAAGTTATAGACTGGTTTTCCCCATTCCTAGACAGTCAGTCACACTCAGCAGTACTTGTTTGTCTCCAGTATTACAAACAAGTGTGTTTGTTTAGTGAAAACAGCCACCATCCTGAGCAGTCTCAAAGCNTTTCATGCGGAAATGATTTAATAGAAGAAAACATGCCTTTATATAAAACTGTGTAAAAGAGATACAAACATTAAATCTGGAATGAATCACTAGCAGATTTGACTGTTTCTCGTATTCTTACTATTTATAATACTAACTTGTGTTTGCAAGTTTGCATATTTATTTTTATATGCTTTTAAACTAAATGGGTACTAAATATATTAAACAATCTATTCTGACATGAGTGAAGCTAATAATTCCATATTTAAAATATTTAAGAATCAGAAAATCATTCTAATTAGATTGAGGGTTACTGAGGAAATGGTAGCCGTAAATCTGAAGGAAAACTCCAGCTTTGATGACGTTTAAAAACGGACATGCCTCTTCCTTTACCCTAACTGCACTTGATGTGGTGGTGAAAAGAAGGCCTTAACTTTATTCAGTCATTTTATCATTTATACTTAAGCTTCGTCTTCAGCACTATTTGATCTATATATATTTCTGGGACATAATCAGATGTCTTACCATTTAAATGGATTTTATTCCCTAACTTATCGCCTTTGCTTTGTCAGTTCGTTCCTCTGGAACCATGCTGACATCTAGAGATAACTCCTATCAGTCTTAGGCTATTGACTGAATTTTGATTGTGAAGAAGTCATCACTTAGAGTAGAGAAAAACAGAGTGAGGTGTTATTGCTGAGGATATATTTTATGCTACGGGTCCAAAACCCAAAGGTAAATAAGATGGAGTCTGTAGCTCTTCATTTTTTATTAGGTATGAGATGGACTCTGCAAGCTGTGTTTGTTCCCTGTTTTCCCTGTAGAAGTCACAGACCCCATGGTTTTTCTCTCATTTACTTTCTTGAGCAGAGATGAATGTGAAAGGGAATACAGACTCTCGAAGGATATTAGACTGGTCGGTTAAACATAGTGGGTCTTTAATTCATCTCAGTTTATTTTCCAGTTGTCAATTTCTCTTTGCTTCTTCCTCATTTATATATGCTTAAGTAGGTGAGGAGGCAGATTTCAGCTGTGTCTCTCTGACTAGTAATTTCTCCAGTGCTGCTAAAAAGTGCTATTCCATGAACTGGAAACTGGAAATGATCAATATCCAGGTAAGTTCCTTTACTTTCTTACAGACAACACTACTTTTGAGACTTTCACAGCCTCCTTTAACCCAGAGAACAAAAGCTCTGAATGTCATTGCAAATTCACCAGGACAATAGTAACCAAATCCTTTCTAACTTATTCTAACTTTTACTGTGTCTCCCAATGACTGCAATAAGAATTTTGCAATAGAAGTAAGATATATTGATCTCAATATCTCAGACCTCTTCTGAATCTGTAATGTTGCAGATGAGTTTCTTATACAGTTTCTTTTTGCTATTTCTAATAGTAATGATGGTACCAATCTAAATGGATATTTAAAATATATGGCGATTTTGGGAGAGTAAGCTAGTTTGAGTTCCTATATGTAGAAGACAGAAATCCTTCTCTATTTCTGCACTCTCCTTAACTAAAGCTTATAAATTAATTTACAGCAACCTCTACACTGAAATTTCTCATACAACTAAGGCTTGCACATAGTCATCTCTTTTACATATGTATTTTTTCTCCGTAATCTTTATTGCTAGACAGTCTCAAATAGAATGTAAGTGCAAATGCCAACATGCATTTTTGTTAGTGCCACTGAATAGACTGGTTGGGGTAGAAAAACAAATGTACTTACTTTGATTTATCACTTGTGACATTAGCATGTACCATACTGCTCTCTGGGAAACAAAATGGTTGCACCTGAGGACAGTGATATAAACACTACTTTGATTATTTGAAACAAACCATTAGGCTTTGATGAAAGAACTATTACCANAGAAAAACAAATGTACTTACTTTGATTTATCACTTGTGACATTAGCATGTACCATACTGCTCTCTGGGAAACAAAATGGTTGCACCTGAGGACAGTGATATAAACACTACTTTGATTATTTGAAACAAACCATTAGGCTTTGATGAAAGAACTATTACCATGGTGAATCCTGTACAGGGAGAGAGTGCTTGGGTATAATGGATGAGCAGCCTGCAATTACTTGTTTAGAATTTAAAGAAGTCAGAGCTTAGTTTTTTTAGGAGGGAATAGATACATAAAGCGAATTGAATTTTATTTGAATTTATATGGTAGAATTTTTACAGCTAATACATCCTTAGTTGCAGTAACTTTCTCATCCGTAAAATCAAATTAATTCAAATTAGATAAAATTATTCTAATGCCAATGAATTGTGTTTTTAAATGAAGTCTAAAATTATTGTATTGCCTCTTTCAAAGAGAATTTCTTACATGAAATTTTGTTAATTTCCACCTAGACTAAAAGATTTTTCCTTTTACTTACAATTTTAAAGGTACGTACAGACACAAACACACACAAAATTAAACCTAGTTATGAATTGAATGTCTATTTATCTTATATCATTTGTAGATGGAGACTTTACATAATTAAAGGGTAATTTTCAATTACCCATGCACTAAAATTCCCCACTACATAAAAATTTTATTTCAAAGTCATAAGCTAAAATATTTAAGTTCCTGAGAAGGATAACTCTTTTAAGTTTCTAGCATCACTGCATTACTGTGTATTTAATGTCAGATTAGACAAATTTATTTAATATTGAGAACAGACTTCAGGGAACAAGATTTAAGTAAGTTTATGTGGGAGGGAAGTATGGAAGATGAGCATGGCAGGAGAGGACAAGTGGATACAAGAACATAAGCAATACTTTTAATGGGTGGAAGGTTTGGGACCCCAGAGGTGAGTCAAAAGACTGAAGATTTTAGATTTTGGAGGGTCAAAGACAGAGGTGAGCAAGAGTGGGTGGTTCAAGGATGAGCCAACTCAAAAGGACTTTCTGGCTGAGAGAACAGAAACAGGCAGAACAAAACCACACAGGACCACACAATGAAGAAGAACCCAGTCTTTTGCACAATCTGGCATGAACCTGCTCTAAAACTTCATACCCCACCTTTGTGAACAGTGACAAGTATTTTCCAGTGTCTTATTCAAATAATTTATTTTTTTGCAGACGTACATTAGGCTGTAACTGATATTGAATATATAATTTGATGCTCTACATTATGATTCGTCATTTAAAAAGTACAAAAGTTTAAAAAGATGTTTTAAAGTATTATGTTGATTAGTCTGCCCTCCATTTGGAGGTAGATGCCACAGGTACAATTAGCTTCATTTACCCATGAATAAATGTGGATTTCTCAGGGGTGAAAGAACTTGCTCAAGGATGGTGAGCTGAAGTGAGAGAAGCAGAACTTGAATTTTATCTCTTGGTCTGGTGTGCCTTCCGTTAACTTGTAATGCAGCTTTCCATTTTTGAAAGATTGTGGTTTCCTGATTCAAAGGGTTTAAGTCTTCATCAGAAGAGTTTAGCACAGAAAACAATGCCAAGAAAACTCCCTTGTGTGATTTTCTTTGCTGTGTATTTATGTCTTCATTTGGAGTAAATTTTGTTTGCAGAAGAGAGGAAAGATGACTTCTGTTTCATGGCATTAAAGATTACCAACTCATGTTGCAGTTATGGGCACGTCATCTGAATTTACACACCTATATTGCAGAATTCTTTTCTTCCTAACTCAGTTAATCAAAGGCTATCAGAAGAACTGTACATTTACAAATAAACTCAGGTGATTATGAAATGATTTTATGAGATTAATGGCACTGTTCTTTGTTTCTGTCCACTCCATAGTGCAATTGCTCTAAACTTCAGTTGCTAGTTTTGAAAAAAAAAAAAAAGCAGAGACAATTGCCTGGAAAAAGAATTTCCTGTTTAAATTGTGCCTTAAAATCAAGGAAGTTGGAAATCTTAATCAGCTATATATTTGTGACTTTTTCCTCTATTTTTTCCCTCTACTTTAGCTGGCATGTAAGTCTAAAGTTTTATTATGATTGACATAAATTAAATTGTAAATGTTAAAAGGGCACTATCCCACTGAAGGTGAATCCAATGTTTTTATAAACTGAATAAGAACCGTTCTATCAATGACCTTATTCTTCTGTAGAACGTTGACAATCCTTTGATGTCATCCTCACTCTTTTGCTCTCAGCTTCATTCTTTGCTCCTGCTGGTGCTTCTGCTATTATGGAATCTTTTCCTGGTTGAATGAATGTTTTCTCAAGTTTGGAACATAGTACACAATCCAAGGATGCCTTACCAATTAAGTTGCACATTTATTTTGTTTTTAACCAGCCTGGCATTGAAGGCTGTATTCTTCAAATTAATGAAGCTCGGGTTGTAATGATTCCTTTTAGGTTCCTAAAGCCAATACGTTGCAACAGGAGGTGATCCTGTTTTTAAAGGCCATGTATGTCTATAGGCTCCAGATACAGCCTTGCCTACAACCCTGAGACCATGATTATAACGTAACCTCCATAGATACTGGCAAGTTGGAGCTATTCAAGCAGTTTAGAGGCATAAAAGTGGATTTGTGCTCTGGAGTTTGGAATCTAAGCTGCACCAAAATTTTCCTCTTCTGCTCTGTTTCTTGATTTTCAACCAAAAATCATTTCAAATTTAGATGATAAAAGGAGGCCCAACATATTAAAATCTATTGTGCCAAGTTGCTTCAGTCATTTCCGATTCTCTGCACAACCCTGCCCATGAGTCTCCAGGCAAGAATACTGGAGTGGGTTGCCATATGCTCCTGGAGGGAATGTTCTTGACCCAGGGATTGAACTCATATCTTTTATCTCCTGCCCTAGAGCTACCTGGGAAGCCCTTAGAACCCGTTATCATGATAATAATCCCGTTCTTATGGATGTCATTAATCATTGTCCTAGTAGTGGTTCCAAATAGGAAAAGGAGTAAGTCAAAGCTGTATATTGTCACCCTGCTTATTTAACTTATATGCNGGGGGTGGGGTGGGGGCTGACTGCTCAGGTATGGGGTTTCCTCTCTGGGTGCTGAAAAAGTTCTGGCACTAGATAGTGCTAATGGTTGTGCAACATTGTGGAGGTACTGAATCCCACTGAACTCTACATTTTAAAATGGTTAAAATAGCAAATTTTGTGCTCTATGTATCTTACCATGATAAAATTTTTTTCTTCCTTAACTAAAGATCAGGTCAAAGGCACTAGTGAGGATAATTGCTAAGTCATTTGCACTCACCAATATCTTTGTAGTGGTTTTTAAAGCAATCAAGCAGTGTCTTAGAAAGATTTTGATTATTGGGCAAAATCAGAAAATCGTGATCAACAGCTGAGCTGAGCTGAGGGTTAAACATTGAGCAAAAAACAAGACAGTGGGTCAAGGGAGATTCCACTTAGTGTGATGGTCAGTTTGATGTGTCAAAGTGGCTGGACCGTGAGGTACCCAGATATTTGGTTAAATATTATTTTGGGGCGCGTCTGTGAAGATGTTTCTGAAGCAGATTAACATTTGAATCAGTAGGCTGAGTGAAGCAGATTGCTCTCCCCTGCCCACGCCCCTGTGAATGGCCTCATCAATCCACTGAAGGCCTGAATAGAATAAGAAGGCTGAGTAAAATAAAATTCTCTCTGCCTGACTATCTTTAACTGGGACATGGGTCTTCTCCTGCCTTTGAACTTGGACTCCAAAGGCTTTCCTGGGCCTACAGCTTGCTGACTATAGATCTTGAGACTTCTCAGCCTCCATAATTGTGTGAGTCAATGCCTTATTATATATATATATATAAACATATATACACATAGGATATATATACATATATCCTATTCTATTTCTCTGGAGAACTCAGACCAGGTGAGATTTTGGTACCAGTACTGAGAAGTGNCAAAGAGTCAGAGACGACTGAGCGACTGAACTGAACTGAAGTGAAAGTTGAATGTCCTATCGGAACTCTCTGTAGATTTAACTGAAAAGCATTCAGAAGACTTAGGTTCAAAGTTTGTGCTGCTTCTCTGCTTGAACCTATGGTTAATAGAATCCAAGCAATGAGCTCTAACTGAGTAGTCAAGAAACATTTGAGTGTCTTCTTGATTACGGCACCCTTCTGTGTGCTGGAGATAAAATGATAAAGCCCTGGTTTCTGTCTTCAGGGGTCTACTCCTTAGTCTTAGTGGGCTTAGTCCTGTCTGACTCTTTGTGACCCTATGGACTGTAGCTCACCAGGTTCCCCTGTCCATGGGATTCTCCAGGCAAGAATCCTGAAGTGGGTTGTCATTTCCTCCTCCAGGGTAGCTTTCCAACCCAGGGATCAAACCTGGGTCTCCTGCATTGGCAGATGGATACCTTTACCGCTGAGCCACCTGGGAAACATATTACAGAATATAGATATAGACATATAAATATATAGGTAAAATAGGTGTATATAATATAATTATATAGAATAAACCATATTTATTTTTTAATAGCTGTATTGAGGTCAACTGATATAAAATCTGCACACATGTAATGAACATAATTTTTTGTAAGGTGTCAATTATGCAAGATAAATATGTTCTAGAAATATGCTGTACACCTATAGTTAATAATGTTCTATCGTGCACAGAAAATTTGCTGTGAGTAGATCTCATGTTAAGTGTTCTAATCATGATTTATTTTACTTGCATCTTCATGAACACAAAATTACACATTAATTTGGTAGCAGAGGAAAGGTGCCAATAGAAATCTCTGTGGCATGGCATGAACAAGTGTGAAAATGGGACGGCAGGCAGGTTATAGATGCTTCTGGATGAGGTGATATCTGAATTGAGTGTCAAAGGAGGACTAAACGGAGGCAGACATCTGGCCATAGGAGAGAGACTGAGCACAGGCTTGCAGATAAGGAGCAGTTTGCATTGTAGATAGAGGAGNGACGGCAGGCAGGTTATAGATGCTTCTGGATGAGGTGATATCTGAATTGAGTGTCAAAGGAGGACTAAACGGAGGCAGACATCTGGCCATAGGAGAGAGACTGAGCACAGGCTTGCAGATAAGGAGCAGTTTGCATTGTAGATAGAGGAGAAGGAGAAAATTCTTGATACGTGGTAACAGTCCAGATTAAAGAAGCTTTCTTTCATTTTTTTTTTGGACTGATGAAATTTAGAATCATTAAAAACAAAATCCTAAAACTAGTGTTTATCTATGTTGATATGTATACCCTATTTGCAACATTCTCTTGTTGCTATAGAAAAATTTCTTTCTTTTATATGAAGCAGTCAAACTGACATTTCAATACACATTTAGCTTCCACTTTTTAAGATGCGGAATGTGGAATCTAGATGGATATGCCAAAGGCAGAGGACTTGGAGTATTAATTCTTTCCATCACTTTAGTTTTACACGTGCATGGATATAGCTGTTTGAGCTGTTGCCAGATGTCAGACCAGGGGGTTCAGGAAGCTTTTCCATATATCAGCTGTTTCCCAGAGGTAAAGTGTTACAGCACATAATAATATTCTTGAAATATAAAGGCAAGTTGTCTTTATTTTTAGGTGTCAGTCAGATATATATTGAATAGATATGTATCCATACAAAAACTTGTATGAAACACATAAGAGTCCAAATAAGGCAACGACCCAAATGTCCATCAACTGATGCATAGATATATAAAATGTGGCTACTGCTGCTGCTGCTGCTAAGTCGCTTCAGTTGTGTCTGACTCTGTGCAACCCCATAGATGGCAGCCAATGTGGCATATCCATAAAACGAGCTTCCCTGGTGGCTCAGAGGGTAAAGCGTCTGCCTGCAATGTGGGAGAGCCGGGTTGATCCCCAGGTCGGGAAGATCCCCTGGAGAAGGAAATGGCAACCCACTCCAGTGTTCTTGCCTGGAAAATTCCATGGACAGATGAGCCTGGTAAACTACAGTCCATGGGATAACAGAGTCCCACATGACTGAGCAACTTCACTTCTCATGTATACTATTCAGCATTAATAGGAAATGAAGTGCAGATGCATGCTACAACATGGATAAACCTTGAAAACATTATGATAAGTGAAAGGAGCCAGTCACAAAAGACCACATGCTATGTGATTCCATTTGTAGAAATTGACCAGAATAGGCAAAATTACAGGGACCTAAAGTAGATTAGTGGTTGCCTAGAGCTACAGAATAGAGTGGAGAATGACTGCTAATGGGTATGGGATTTCTTTTAGACGGGATAAACATATTCTAAAATTAGATTGTGGTGATGCTGCACATCTCTGTAAATACACTAAAATCATGAATTGCACAGTTTGAATGGATAAATGTATAGTATGTGAGTTATTTCTCCATAAAGCTATGAAAAAAAGAATGATGTATTGAATAGCTTGGATAAAAAGATGAGATAAATAATGCAAAAGTATCAACTGTGCCAATGTTTCTCCTTTATCATCTTCTTGAATAAAATATAGAGACCAAATTAGTAAATAAAAGAACAAACTAAATGGGAAATACATGATTAATAACACTATTAAGGGCATCTTTTTCATTGTTTCATTTCAATTTTTTAACCTTTAATCCATCAATTTGGGTGAGATATGAAAATTAATAAATTAATAGCTCTCTTACCTCCCCAACCAATCAGTTATACATTTCCCATGTCTTCCTCCTATGAGAGTAACTTTAATTTAAGGCTTGATTATTTGGAACATTCTTTGAATTTAATAGTATGTTTTCCTTCAATTATTAAAATAAATTTTAAGCAACAGTATTAAAATTCCCATGTTTACAAATGTAAAAAATAATGAGAACTTCAGCCCTAAATTAGTGGAGGAAATGAATGTTTTTGTTTTAGAGCCTCTGTTTTATTGACTTTATGATAGAAAATACACATGCATTTTAGGGCAGATTCTCCCATTGTGTAAACTACTCCCTGGGAGTAAGTAAGAAATTATATTAACTCTTTTGATGAAATAGTAATTGAAATAATACCCTGGTGACTTAGAGTTATTTTCTAAAGTTGCTGAAAAAAACTAAATGGAGAATTACAATTCAGCAAAAAGCAACATAGGCATGGCTTACCTTGCCCACTTGTTTCTTTTACTTCTCTCTCTCCTTCTCTCCCTCCCCTCACCCTCTTGTTCTCCCATTTATTTGTTTCTCATTTCTCATGAACATATTTACTGAGTCCCTGCCACATGATGAGTGCATACTACTCTTAATGACAAGAGTTTCACTTCTCATTAGCTTTTTAAATTTCACTTTTCATTACTTAGTATATTTTTGTTGCTTTCATACATTCAGATATTGATTGTTTGTTCACAGAGTATTAGGAAAATTCCTCCTCTCTTTCCCTAACTTTAGTAAATCAACTTGCTGTGGGAAGTGGTTTGCATCATTTTATTCTTTTACTTTCTAATAACTAATATGCAATATTCATGATTATTATGCAGATAAACCTTCATGATCACGTCTTTATTTTTAAATCTTGGCTTTTGTAGACAGTAAATGACAACTCTTTATTGAAGATTCTTTATATATATGATATGACACTAGGTAATAGTTTCACAGAAGAAATGTGTTACAGTCTCAGAAAAATTTTTAGAAACACATTTATTCCTCTGATTTTTTTACTTAGAATAATATAATTTTATTACTTCTTTTATTACGTGCATGGGGCAGTGGGGTAAAGAGATTTTGAGCTATTCCATATGGAAAAAATTAGTACAATTTCTCCTTGATATTCAATGAAATATTGGAATTTACAAAGAAAATTTTGGCAAATTTTGCTTGTAATTCCTGGCAAATAGTTACTCTTCTATTTTGAGTGGGAGACATGTATTTCAGTAATTGTGCATATTTTTTTTCTTTTTTTGCAGAAAGCATCAGTCTCCAGATGAAAACCTTTTAAACTCATGCCATTTATCCTCCGTTTGTTGATGAATTTGAAACACTTTCATATGATTTGCAGAGTGATTATCTTATAACTATTTTGGCATGGCAAGCATTTTGGTTTTTTCAAGTTTATAATGACTTGGCTTGAATGCCATTTTAAGCAATCAAGATACAAATAAGTTTAATCTACAATCGCTTTCTTACAGCTCTAAGTTTAAAGCTACCTTTGGCTATTTGTGATACAATACGTTAAATGACTTTCTCAGCTGTTTCATATTTTAGATACAAATTTAACTTTAGTAGTATTTCATTATATGACCATTTTGATTATAATACCAGAAATAAAAGAAAATGTATTTCTCAGCGCATCAGTGAAAAAGTTTAAATAAGTTAATCACATGTCTTTATGAAGCCTTTCATTTCATAGCCCGATAGCTCTCTACAGTTCCATTGTCACTTTTTAGTATCATTATGTGCATGCATCTAGAAACGGAAGGTTCAGCTAAGAGATGAAGCCCTTTTAATTTCTGATTTGAACACATTGACCCTTTCTTTTGTCTTAATAAGTAGAATAACTCTGATTGCTGAATTTTTAAAAATGGAAACAAGGGACTGAATAATTTTGCCGTCTTATCTTTATAGCCTGCAAAAAAAGGGCATTTCGAGGCAAGTGATGCTTTTTGTCTATTACACTTGTGAATAGAATAGGGAAAAAAGCATTTCTTGAATAGTTAATTTTTCTTGTTTATAAAGTTAGTGATATTCTACTTTGCAGAAAATTATGAGTCAAAACATGCCACCATCTTTGTGGAGGTAGTTGTGCTATTATTTAGGATATAGGCCCCTAAACATATATTCCTATGTAGATTTTTTGTAATTATAAAACTGCAAGTTCAAATATGTAAAAAATGCATCTATTTTTATTCTTTATGCATAACATATTATTTTCAAGTTATGATTTGGCTTCTTTTCTCTTTTATAGAGCTATTATTAACAGTAAAAATAAGTTTTTGTTTTATTTATTGCATTTAATTCTTTATCTTTTTCCTTTGAAATCATACAAGTGGACTACTAGCCACTTATTCCAGTATGGAGACTTTGAAATAATAGTACATCTTAACCTTACTCTTAAATTGTGGTGTCTAAAGTGACAGGTTAATTTCAAATTCAGTTTTGATTGAGCATATGCCACTTTTTACATGTTTTACATAACTAAAATAGAGCTGTCTTTAGAAATCCTTGTATTAGGGAAATGAACCAAAGCAGGTTTTCTTCAGTAAATGCCTTTTCAGATTCATTGCAACTTTTTGGAAACATGCAGAATGTTAGACATACTGAAGAAACACAAGGGGTGTGAGAGAATAGTACCAAGTGAAGATAAACACACTTTTCCCTCATTTAAGCTCTTCATTAGAAAGGGCTTGAAAAAAATAAAGATGTTCTTAGTCTTAATTTTCCTGTTTCAAAGGTCATTGTGGCAATATTAATCGAAGTAACATTCTACAAGATGCAATTTTGATCCTTTGTGGCTTCATAAAGGAACTGTTCACTGCAGATAGAGTGAAATAATTCTCATTTCTTTTCCATGTATAGTATCAGTTTAACATAGGCTATTTTCATAAATGATGCTAAAAAATTCTTAGCACATTTAGGATTGGATATCATTGAATTATATGTATGTGTGTGCATGTGTGTGTGTGGATGTGTGTGTGATTTTACTGGTTTATATTTTAAGAGAGAAGAAAAGAGGTATATGATATTCCACTTGTTTAATAGTTACCAAAAGGAATTTACTAATCAATACCGTGGGAAGGATACTGTGAATATCCTAAATGCTTTGAATCACAGGGGGATGCTTGGATGGAAGAACAAAACTAAGAATGATATCTTACTGTAACGTAAAACAGTAGTCATACTTATCATCTAAGTTCATAGATCTAAACAAGAAATATTTTCATAAGCATTTCTACTTTACAGAAATATTTTAAGTTGGAATTAAAGCCTAAATATTGTGGGAAAGAGAATGCAAATAATTTAGAAGATAGTTTAATGAACAGGATATTTGATACTTAACATCTCAGAATAACCATGATGAGAAAGGACCTCAAAATTATCTACACAATTTCCCTCAGTTTACAGATGAGGGATTGAGTCTCACCGACAGATTTCATGATCCCAAAAGAAAGACTCTATTACATTGAAGTCATGGATGGAAGTGGAGGATAGCAGTAGAGAAAGAGGAAGATCTGTTGTAGTAAACAGACAATTTCATAGTCATTGTGATGCTGTCTTCTTTATTATAAGAATTCCATCAGAAAGGGGAATAGAAGCTAATTATATGATTCACTTCAAAATAAATTTTAAGACTTTAAAAATAGGCAGTAATTAGAAACTGCCAAATGTCCAGTGGGGAAAAAAGACATAATCGTAGATGAAGTATAGCTTGCTATGGATGATGTGAGAGTTGAAAGATTGACTTGGTATGCCGTACTGCTATCTTCAAAAACAGCTTTGCAGACTATGTGGCAGAATTGGATAAAAGATTCATCGAAAATCAGGATTTAATCTTACATATGATATTTTGGTCATCACTGACCATCTCCTTTGTTCCTGTCTCGCAGAGAGATATTGAGGTTATACATAGGGAGTTTGTTTGACTTTTATAGCAAAGAAAATTAGGTAAATTTCAGGTGTAATGGTTATTGTATCTTATGAATTACATCATGGCATAACCTCTCGACTCCTTGGAGCCTTCAAATGTAATCTTATTCTGGCTTCGGAATTGAAAACAAGACAAAACAAAAAGTATCTTGTTTTAGAGAAATACCTTCCTCTAAGGTATTTTTTTTTTCTTTCTTTTGTCTCACATTTTTGTTGTTTCTTTNAACCTCTCGACTCCTTGGAGCCTTCAAATGTAATCTTATTCTGGCTTCGGAATTGAAAACAAGACAAAACAAAAAGTATCTTGTTTTAGAGAAATACCTTCCTCTAAGGTATTTTTTTTTTCCTTTCTTTTGTCTCACATTTTTGTTGTTTCTTTTGATTTTGGCTTTCTAGGCTATCCTTAATGGGCATGAAATTCTATTTCATTGTCTAGCATAACAATTTAGAGAGTAGAATTCAAGTCTAAATATGAAGATAGGATTTTGATGGCAAAGTGGTGGACATTTTACTGAGTTCAATTCTTAAATTCTTAAAATTTCAAAATAACCTCTAGGTGCCAATAACCTCTAGGAACTTATACATTATATATGATATATGTACCCTCCTATGTGGGAAAAAGCTGTTTGTTACTAGATAGATAGGCAGTGGGTATTAGTAGAGTATGTGGATAGAATAAGTTATTTTTAATTCTAGTAAAATAGAAATTGTGAGTGCATGCTAAGTCATTTCTGTCATGTCTGACTCTTTGCAGTCCTATGGACTATAGCCTGCCAGGCTCCTGTGTCCATGGGATTCTCCAGCAAGAATACTGGAGTGGGTTGCCACGCTCTCCTCCAGGGGATCTTCCCAACCCAGGGATCAACCCACATCTCTTATGTCTCCTACATTGGCAGGTAGGTTCTTTATCACTAGCACCACCTGGAAGCTCAAAATATAAAAGAGTTAAGACTCAATCATTTAGAAGAAACTAAACTGCATAAAAGAATTAATCTACTGAAGTCCACATTCACATATTGGAGAAGTGGCCAATCTTTTGAATGGGGCCAGCATTTTTGTAGTTTGATTAGCACTCTGGAAAGATATATCTTCTATTCTGTTCTCTTATGAACTTTTCCAGAGCTTGTCTTGGCTTTTTCAAGCTGTGTCTTCATAAGCAGACAGATTTGGCTACTTTGAAGCACAGCTATCAACTCTCAGAATCTTATGCGCCTGTGTTATAGTCGAAAACTTTGGTGTTAGATTGGCAAGGTTCATACTTTGGATTTCTTTCATTTGAGACCTGATTGGTGGTGTCATGAGATCATCAGAAGGGAAGCATGAAACAGCTCTCTCCTCATTTTTGTTTTCCCATTCACTTGTTCCATCTGAACATGATTGCCCTGCTGCCATTGTCAAACAGTTTTTTAGAGGACAGTTGATGTCTTTTCTTCATGGAGATCATGCGAGGAAAGTGATCAATATAAAACAACATTTCTACTGCCCTTTGTACATTCAAGTGTCAGTTTACAACTGTATGTTACTCTACTTGTGATTTTAATTTTGCATTTCCAAATGATATATTGATATTTTAATTTGATGTACAGAGTTCTGTTTCTTATCCCTAGTTTAATGTATTCATATGAAGTGAAGTCATCAAGAGAGTTTTATATGAGACTTAAAAGTGAAAACTTCAAAACTTTAATGCATTCCTTTGCACTAGGACTAGAATCTAAGCATCCTATCACAACCTAGAAGCCCTGATCAAAGCTTCAGCTACATTCTCTAGCATTTTAGAGAATTAAAAGAGGTCTTTCACAAGCAGCCAAATCCACTCCGTCACAGGAAGCTATTGCAACTGACTGTGTGAAGAAAAGCTTGCCTCTTCTTGGCTGGATTTTAAGGTAAGGGAGTGGTGACAGGCACTGGGGCTTCCTTGAAAACCCCTTGGCAGGCCCATATACCTCTCTGACAGCGTTATACATCCAATTTCCATCCACAGAAATTCTACCCCTTAGTATCTTCCTGTGACTAATATCAGTCTTAACCCGCTGGGTGTCCATTTAATGAACTGAGTCATTCATTTCTGATTTATCTTCACATTGCCCATATCTTTTCATCCCCGACACTTTTTGTCATGCTATGATAATGTTGTTTCAATATCTAAAAGCATCTTTTTCTTTTTCCTAGTTTTGTTTTCTCCTCATTAGTATGTAAATTCTTCCAAACAGGGATTTGTTTTTTCACTGTTGGATTCTTAGTGCTGAGAATAGCACCTGGCACTTTATAAGGAATCAATTAATGTTTGTTAAATGAATAATGAAACAGTCTTTACACTCTAATTTGTTCTTATTCTCTCAGTAGTAGAGAATGAAGTTTGTGCATTCTTATTATTTTTGGTGGTGGATGGAGAGAAAGAATCAGTTCTTAATGAATTTTTGCATTCACTAGAGAAGTACCTAATGATACTTGTGGCCACGAAAAAGGCTTTTAGCTAGAGGCTGCCAATCTCAAGGCAGAACCACATAAAATAAAAAGAGAGAGGGTGCCATGACACCCTGTTAAGCTCTGTGCAGGATATTTTCCATGTGCCCCTTCAGATCCACACTACATCCTTCACCACTTGGCCTTGTGCTCCGCGAGCTGGGTTTTTATGGACTGTCTTTTTCAGTCTCTCTTGCCCTCTGGCTTCTGGGTGTGTTCAGCCAATGGGAACTGCCAGTTGGAGATTTGGATAAGAGAATGGGGTCAGGGCATTTATTTCCCTTTCTTGCTTCCTGCTGCCTTAATGAGGGATGGCTTTACCTCTCCTCTAATATCCGCAATCCCTGCAGGGCAGCTCTCTCTGGTTGCAGTAACCATTCCACTTTCTTGTACATCTAGATTTTTCACACCTGGCAGTCCTGGGTTACCACACCATCCCTTATTGTTTTACGTCACCTCTGCTGAGACTTGAAAATACTCCCTACACTGTGTAACTCTTCTCTGTTACAACATTTGAATGTACCATGTCTGTGCTGAGACCCTGATGGATACAAGTCCTTTCCTGGGAGTTTTGCAATTAGAGGAGATATATTTTAAAACCTACAATGAGAACCTAAGAGCAAAATATGCCTTCAGGCTTAGTGCTGGTTTAAGAGACAGGATGGCGTACAAGTGAAAAGTAGATTTCTTTTTTGTCCAGACTACAAAGGGGAATTCACAGTCAACAAATACATTTGATTTCTTTTGAATTTTTTGCTAATGGGAAGGTGAAAATATTATGTTTGGAAATTTATTGGTGAATATTAAGTAGTACTGATGCGTATCTTGGAGGTTGTACTATGCCTGGGCAAGAGCAGAGACAGGGTGACTAGATAGGATGTACTGATACTGGAAGAGACCAGAAATGGTAGTAGCTTGGTAGGGGAGATGGGGATATCAACACCTTACGGTGACTTCCCACTACAACCAAAGTATTGGGTTGGCCAGAACACTCATCCGGGTGTTTTTGTAAGATGTTATGGAAAAACATGAATGAATGTTTTGGCCAGCCCAATAAATCCCAACTGTTTGTTTGAACTTTCACACTTTGCAATAAGACAGACTTGGCCTTTATCTCCTTCTCCAACCTCACCTACAATAATCTAGCTACACCCAGAACAACCTTCTCTCTGGTCTTATATTCACCAAACTCACTCTTAGGTCAGGTGTTTTTTTATTATTTCATTCTTCACTTGAATTGTCTCTGTTGCTCAGAGTGTGCCTTTGCAGAGAACCCTAGTTGAGGCACACTCACACCCAATTGTTCTCTATTGGACACCTTATGTTATCTTCATTGTAGAATTTATTTCATTTGCTTATTTCCTATCTCTAAGCTTTCTACTTTCTTGAGGGGAAGATTCTTTTGGACTAGTTTAATACTTTCCAATAGAAGTACAAATTGAACTACAAATGTAAAATTTTTTATAACCATCTCTAAAAAATTTAAAGGAAAGAGGTGAAAATATGTTTAATGATATATTGTATTTTGTTAATATATCCCAAATATAATTTCAACATGTAGTCAACATACAAAGCCTATAAAAAGTGTTTATATTTTATATTTGGCTTTATACAAAGTCTCAGAAATCAGGTTCATGTCTATCCAGACTAGTCACATTTCAAGTGCTCAGTCCTGACTCATGTTGCTAGTGGTTGCTATACTGTTCATCTCAGGGTTAGTGTCCTAGTGGAACTAGTAGAACTAACACTTAGAGGAATGCTTGCCATATTGTAAGAGACCAATCAGTATTCAATAACTGGTTCACCAACTGACAGAATTATATGCACTTAGACATTTCAGTGTAATGGAGCTACAACAATGGCAAAGAGAACCCAAGTGTTGTACTAGAAACAGCACTCTTAGGCAAATTATAGTCCTGGGATATAGTGTAAAGTCTGTCCATAACTCCATGACTTGGACCATTCCACTTATCTGGGCCATGGTTTGTCTCATCAAAAGAGTAGAAATGTTGGATTAGATGATCTTCAATGTTCTTTCCAGTTTTAGCATTATATTTTGAAGATTTCCCTCTCCTCAATTTATTTTTCTTCACATATCACAAACTTGCCTTTGCCCAATTTACAATCCAGGCAAAGGTGAGACATGCCACTGAATCTTGTAAAAGTAATGTTTGATTACATCTGTCATTCATGCAAGATAGTGCATTTTCCAAAACAGCAGTGTTTGCATTGTTATTACATTATTAACTTATTAATATAGATATTTTTAGTTGTGTGTTTTCTTCCTGATTTATCAGTTATTTTCTAACTTTTAGTTAGTTTTAAAGCAATCTTTTCTCTTTTGGGGGGACAATCTTTTATCTTTAAAACAGAGTTTACTTCAAAACCTAATAAAAATGTTAACTTTTCCTTATGTTGACAAAGCATATAATTCATGGTTATACATCTTTAGTATTCAGTATTATATCTTTAATGTATTATATCACTTATTAATTTTTATTCACTTGGGGAAATATCAAACCATTTTCCTCAGATCTTCTTGAAAACTCACTCAAGTCAGTGTTGCAAAAGGCAGTTAATTTTTTAAAATTACTTTAATACATTTTGCATTTAAATTCTGATATATCTAGTTGTCTTTCCTTTTATAAATGGCTATCAATGCTATTACCACTTTGTTTAAAAATGTTTTATTTCACAGACTTGAGTTTGTATGTGAGAAAAGGATGGTTCACCAGTTCACCAAGTTAAGAAACAGTGTTATTTTAGGCAATGGTAATACTGATTAACATTGTGAGCTGAAGCCTGGCTCTCTCTCCACCACTTCTTGTTGTTTTAGAGGCACATGAATACTTACAAATCCACACCTAGAAAACAGTCTGTGGTCGTTTTTACTTGGACAGTCTTGCTCCAAGGAATATTTGGACATTAGCATAAAGGTTGCACATGTTATACAAAGTGTAATTAAAGAAGCTTTGATCCCCAAATGTCAACTAGCTTGCTAAGTGTCATAACAAAGTGTCAAGCATCTGGTATACAGTTAATTTGTAGTCATTAACTCCATATTGTTGATGTGACAGTTTGTTAGCAAAGCAAGCTTGACAGTTGCATTTTGTTCTTGATTGACGTCTACAGACCTCCCCACCCGTTTAGTTTACATTCCTGTTGAGGTTTCCTCAGGTTGCATTTTTACTGCTTAATTTCCCCCAACTTATTAGTTGAAATACTGGTAAACTTGTAAAAGCATTTGCTATGTTAATACAGAAATTTCTCCTCTACAATGTTCTAAATTTATAATGCTGGAGATAAAGAAATACTTGATTTTTATTTCAAACCTAGAGATCTGTTTCAAATAATATGGCAACCTGTGCATTATTCTGATGCATAATTGTCACAAATAACATATTTATAATATGACAATTGCTATGGCAATTAAACTAGTCAGCACTAATTTCTTGTATAGTTCCATTAATATTTCCACTTTTCAAAGACTCAGAAAACAGATAACAGGATACTTCATCATATTCTTAATTGCATTGATTTAATCCAAAGAGTCTATTACAATCTAATTTCAGTCCTTTAATGTTTTTAAATTTTACTTGTATTAAATTATATGCAGCTTGTTTGATGCCAGGTTTTTACCACTGTTATTAATAGAATCCCATTTTAAAATGTTTTGTAACATACTTCACTTCTTACTCTCGTGTATTCTCTTCTTAAATCAATCCTGCATTCATATATGTAGGGTATTATATTAGTGAATTATGTGAAGTAAGAATCTAATATATTTTTATAATATACTATAATTATTATCATCATACTATGTATATTGATGGAAATAATTTTAATTCCTGAAGTATGGGTTGGTTGTGTAGCTAAACCAAATATGTAATTCATAAACTAACAAAGTTGTGGTGACAATCAGAAAGTTTAATTCACTAAAGATCACTTTTTTACTGCCTTTTTGGGAAAAAATTAGACTTTATGGACAAACACAATGAAACTGACAGATGGAAAGTTTTTAGATTTATATCCAGTTCATCTAGTGTATTTTCTCCTAGCAGATAAGGCCATTGTTAATTCATTTGTTGACAGACTCCTAATCCATTTATTTTATCACTTGTATTAATTCTATCTTTTGCCCTCAAATAGCATAAGAATACAACATCCCAGTACAGAGAGTCCCTAGCCTAGTGCCTGACACCTGAAGTCCTTCATTTTGCCCCTAACTTCCTGTATCACCTTGTATAGATATTTTCATATTTAGACTTCATGTTTCTTGATCTGTAAAGTGAAATCACTGAACTAGATCATCTCTGATGTTTCTTCTAACTCTAAAAATTATAAATTCACATGTCATTTTATATCATGATTAGGAAAGGGCCATCCCTTTAAGTATCCATATGATGTGCCTCAGGGCTTCCCAGTGGTGCTAGGGGTAAAGAACTCACATCCAATGCAGGAGACGTAAAAGACTTAGTTTCAATACCTGGGTCAGGAAGATCTTCTAGAGGAGGGCACATCAACCCACTTCAGTATTTTGCTTGGAGAATCCCATGGACCTAGGAGCCTGGCAGGTCCATAGGGTTGCACAGAGTTGGATATGACTGAAACGACTTAGCACACACACACACATGCATGGTGTGCCTCTAGACCTTGTGTTTTGAGAGTTGTATATTTTCCCCTACCTGAATTTTTCCCCACATCACCAGTCTGTTAGATTACTTGGAGGAGAACTAAAATAGAATTATGTTGCCGTTTTGCTCTTTTACCTGTTGCATGGTATGGTTGCTTCCCTTTCTCAGTTGTACTCTTTTGAGTTGCAACAGGAGTAAATTCTCCTTTAGAATGAAGACAGGAAATCTCACTGATGGAAAGATAAGAAGATATCTGTGGATGGAGATAACAACAAGGGTCTGGAGAGTTATGGGACTGCAGCTTGACTGTGATCTCTTGGGTCTGACACACTTGGTTTGACTGTTGTCTTGTTTGCATGTTATGACCTTAGGCTCATAACTCAACTCATAGGATTCTTATTTCTTTGTCTTAAGTGTATCTGCCTTGTAGAATTTTGTGATATTAAATGATATTGATTGTGGGTAAACCATCTGATCCTCAGTAGGTGCTCTATAAATAGTAGTCCTGCTTACTAACTTAGTAAATATAGATTACATTCAACTTCAGCTCATTTTCTCTTTCTCTGTGGGGAAAAAAAAAAAAAGAAGTAAAACCCATTTTGTAGGACTAGCATGAATGTGAGGACTGAGTGCAATTCCTGGAACATAGTAGGTACTTAGCACATATTTTAATGTATAAAGTCCAGTGTCTTTGAAAATTCTGTTTAAGAAACTAGGCAACATTTTTGAAGAAGTGTTAATAACATCTACAGGGAGAAGTTTGACTGGCAGTAATTGTATGAAATAGTAGCTATGAGTTTTCACACCTAACAAAAGTAAGATAGGACAGATCAAGCAATTTGGGACTGTTAGATGTTGGTGTTATTTGGCAGTTATGTGGAATCATGATTGGAGCACCAAAATATGATTTCAATGGGTAATAACTCAATGATAATTTAGGTGATGTAGATCACCGCATTATAAATTTGGTCATGATAAGAGGGAATAAGCATTTTCCAGTTGTCTTTGTGTGTGTGGCCCATGGCTTTAGCCTCTTCTTATTAAGAGAAATCCCCTCTGTATTTGAATGTCTAACTCTTTGTGACCCCATGGATGATACAGTCCATGGAATTCCCCAGGCCAGAGTACTGGAGTGGGTAGCCTTTCCTTTCTCCAGGGGATCTTCCCAACCCAAGAATCGAACCCAGTCTCCACCATTGCAGGCAGATTCTTTACTAGCTGAGCCACCAAGGAAGAATTTAAATGGTTACTATATAAAAATATATAAAATGCACATTAATAAGGCATACAGATTAAATGCTCAGGTCAGTGGGAAATGGACTTCAGGGAAAATATTGTTGTTGTGTTAGATGCTCAGTTGTGTCTGACTTTTTGTGACCCATGGACTGTAGCCTGCCAGGTTCCTCTGCCTATGGAATTCTCCAGACAAAAATATTGGCATGGGTAGCCATTCCCTTCTCTAGGGGATCTTCCTAAATCAGGGATCGAACCTAGGTCTCCTATATTGCAGGCAGATTCTTTACCATCCGAGGCACCAGGAAGCTGTTACCTAATTTATTTTATTATGTACAGGATGACACCATCTTGATGACACCTAACCATCACTGACTTGTCTTCTAATACTGATCAGAGTGCATGAGTTTTGGATTAAAGATAATATTTTCAATCTAATCTCATCAAGATAAGAATATGCTTTTAAGAGTGGAAAGTGATTAAGTTTAATCAAAACTGTCTTTAAATGTGTAAAGTTATTCTCTACCTCTGGGTTTTTTTAAGAAAGACAACAAACAGACATGAAAATGTAACATCAAAATGTACTATGTTGATATATTCTGTGAGAGAAGCAAGTGGAAACCAAGGATCATGCATAGTTCAATTTATATCCTTAAGAGTGGGAACACTCATTTTTTTATTACAGTGCATATAAAATTAGAGCTCTTTGCCTAATATTTAAATATATATTCCCTGAGTTTAATCCACTGTGAAATATATCAATAAATCATAAATCCAGAGTAAAAATAAAATACGTGGAAGGTCACTGTGATCTTTGAAACTAGTACTGGGAGCACAATTTTTAACAGTTGTAGGTCAACTTAATTTGTGAGTCAATTTCTAAAAGATTTTAAGTACATGAAAAGGAATTTACATATGTAAATTTGCAGAGAAGGAGGAGAGATAGAGGAAAATGCTATTCAATTCATCACCTTTAACTTAAAAATAATTAAGATCAACTTATAATGAAGGAATCAATTTTAAAATATCTTTCAATAACAGATATGGATTTCTACTTTCCAACAATATTTTTAATGAATATTAACTTATTTGTTCTTCATAAGAAGATACTATTAACCTTATTTTACAGAAGTAGAAACTGAGATTCAGGGGATAATGCCAGGAGGTGGTTCAAATGCCTCCATGTTACTTGTTCTCTTCAGGCTGCATGCAAGATGGCAGTGAAATAACAAAGGGAAAACATGAGGGATATTGCTGGCTTGATCTGCTCCAAACCTAAGTACATTCAGTGATTTTTCCAAGATTTTTCTCTATGGTTTCTTGGTGTTAAATTAGATACTCTCAAAGATGTCAGAGTTTGAATAAGTGCACATTCGGTTGTGTCTCATTGTGACCCCACGGACTGTAGCCCACCAGGGTCCTCTGTCCATGGGATTTCCCAGGCAAGAATACTGAAGTGGTTTGCCATTACCTTCTCTAGGGGGTCTTCCCTACCCAAGGATCGAACCCATATCTCTTGTGTCTCCTGCATTGATAGGCACTTTACCTGGTAAGCCCTAAAGATGTCAGAGGTTAAATAATTAAATGGGGAACTAGTGGGTTTTGGAGGTAATGCAGCTCTCTGAGAGCTTTATATGGAAAAGTCAGATAGTTCCTATCTAGGATTTGGAAATTGCTTTAATTTCAAGAAACATTTTATGTCATAAGGGTTTGTGTTTTATAGTCAATCAGTAGTACATAATAGGCATATGAAACTTTTCTATCATAGGTTTCTTTGGTACAGTATCAATTATGCATCTTACACTTCCAAAAAAATTAAAAATTGTTTTAATAATTTACTCTGTAATGAATCTGCCTAGGTCTTGTTGGAGAACTTTAGGGCCAGTCTCAAAGAAAATTGTTTATATATATAATAGGATATCAAAGAAAGTCATAATACAAATTTTGATACATTTAATCTGACAAAGTTAATGAATTAATAATAAACTTATTTGCTTGGTAAATATAAGATAACTCAAATTAGAATAGTTAGCATCCATTCTTATATATATCCTTAGATATAGATGTTATAGCTGTAGCTATATAACTACAGTTAGAGATACAGATATATCCATATATGTGTGTGTGTGTGTACATAACATATCAATATATGTGATTTAGTATAGAATGTAGATGAACTAGTTCTCTTATCTCCTTCAAACCAGTACTTATGAAATATTTACAAGATATTACTGAAGAAACATTCTGATTCCACTGAATCTCTTGTGTCTCCTGCATTGATAGGCACTTTACCTGGTAAGCCCTAAAGATGTCAGAGGTTAAATAATTAAATGGGGAACTAGTGGGTTTTGGAGGTAATGCAGCTTCTCCATACTGATTTTCTTATTGAGCTGGGACATTGGTAATCTATACTAATGAGTAGAAGAGTCATCACAGATTATAGTATTTTGGGAATTAGCAACTAAGCAAAACACACAAATTAAAGAATCAAGGGCATCATAAAATGTACTGCATCATAAAATCTACTTGTTCATTTATTTTGACAAGTGTAGTTTAAATTATTTATGGTGCTTTGTACTCTGCATATAACTGTAACATAGTGAATTTTGTTAAAATAATGAAGTTGAAGCTATATAAGCTTTTAGTTATGATTGTGCTAAAAGATTAGCACAATTTATCTTTTCTCTATCATTTCTACAGGCAAATTCATAGCAGTTTTCTTCCTGTTCAAATTTAAAGTCACCTGAGTCCACTTTATATCTTCTCAATGCTTTTACAACTTATTTTTTAACTAATGAATTCTTTGGGAATGAGGCTCCTTTGTAAACAACTCATGGAAAACAAAATTCCCCACAAATCTGATGATTTGTTGTAGGTGCTCACTAGTCTACTAAATTGCATTATCCCTTTTATCATTTACTCATTAGTGGTTACTTATGATAAAAAATATTTGCTTTACTGGACTTTTTTATTGTGAAGAATAGTTTGATAGAAACGGACACTGATTTGGACATTAGATAGACCTGAATTCAAATCTTAATCTTATCCATGTTCTCTACCCTTTCTCATATCTATAAGTTTATTAATTCTTTCCAAACGATAATGTTTTGTGAATGTTAAATAGCCAGCAAAAGTATTTAATACAGTTCCAGGTATTTAATAGGCTCTCAGTAAGTGTGGTCATTATAGTAAACATTGTTAACCCCTGCAATACTGTGGAATTAGCAAAGTTGGTCTTCAAATCAGCTTCCCCTTTTAACATTTCTCTGTGCTATTTTTCTTTCAGTGATATGACTTTATTCTCTCTTTATACCTCTACCCCAGCGTGCGCACGCACGCACGCACACACACACAACATTCTCCTCCCTGGTCTTCCTGAAAACAGGGGAACTACCTAATTCTTACTACTCTTTCCTCAGCCTGTTTCTCTTGAGGATTCTGAACGCAAAAGGCTGAGCATATAAGGCTGGGTAGGTAAATCTGTGTCTTTCCTCTTTAGCTTTTTTTTAACATTAAGATCTGCATATTAGCTCATGCTGTGCTGTGCTTAGTTGCTCGGTGGTGTCCGACTCTTTGTGACCCCATGAACTGCAGCCTGCCAGGCTCCTCTATCCACGGGGATTCTCCAGGCAAGAATACTGGAGTGGGTTGCCATGCCCTCCTCCAAGGGATCTTCCCAACCCAGGGATCGAACTCAGGTCTCTCACATCGCAGGCAGATTCTTTATCGACTGAGCTTCCAGGAAAGCCACATAGATAGTTACAATATTACCATATACTTGTTTTCTTTCCTGCTCTATCTCAAAACTTTTATGTCCCATTAGTTTGTGTATTGAAGAATTATATCATTTGAGCACATACATTTTGTTATATACTTGTGATTATATAAGACTGTGTCTCATGTAGAGGGCAGTATGTCTTTGTTTGGAAAACAGGAAATTGATGAGTTTACTATGAGTTTTGAAGTAATAACATTCATTTTTTCCTTATATGATTTTTCTTGTATATTGGATAGACTGTTTTCTTGAGTATTATTTATTAATTAGTGGCACCATTTTCAATGTAATCTTAAAAGTGCACATATTATATTAAACGATAGTAAGCCTTCTAAGTACATTTTTTTAAGATAAAAGATCTTTTTCCTTTTCACCTATTTGTTTTCAGTTTGAGGTATGTTATGACAGATGAAAGATTTTGATAGTCATAAAGTTATTACTAAGAACATAATTGATGAAACTATAAAAATATAATAATCATCCATTTTGTTTTTCCTTAATGAAAATGTTTAAAGCACATAAATGGCCTGTGCTTTAGAATATCCTACAGAATTACAAATAGGTTAACAAATCTAATTTGTATGCATCAGTGTTCATTCCTGTGTTTGTGCTGGCTTTAAGTAGTCGTACTGCTTTTAATTGTGAGGTTTTAAGTTCTGCAATTAAAATTTACCCTTTTTACTTAAAGGGTTGAGTGATAGTTTTTGATTTACTTTAGACAGTTTAGACAAATTTTATTTAAAAGAGCATAAAGATGCACAGAGCATTTCCCGATTCCGAGAAGGTCAAAATGTCTTAGTCGTATTTTTGAAAGTTTTACCTTGAATAACTAATGATTCTTCCTGTTATATTGACTCAGCCTTGCTCAAGATGTACAAGCAGCATGTCAAACTGCTTCAAAACATTGACTCCTTTGAAATGAGTGACCAAATGACTTTGACAGAATAGGGAACATGATATTTTATATCATATGGTATTATATTAAAACCACCTCTATGAAGGATACAAAAGTAGATTACATTAGTGCCTCCAAAGATGCTTCTATTTCTCTTTTGATTACTTTCGTGTTTATAAAAATAATGAAAGTTCTTTGCAAACTACTAGAAAATTTGTTTAGAGCTTTGAGTATACCAAAAGTATAGTAAAAATTCTGCAAACAGATGTTTAATTTGATCAAGGGAGACCATAAAATGGATAATTGCGGTCAACAATCAAAGTTGAGGTCATGGAAACAGGTTTGTAGAATAACAACAACAACAACAGAAATCTCTTGGAGACTTTTTAGAAGCAGCACCTTCATTTCTGTTTAATCACTAAGTTGTGTCCAACTCTTTGTGACCCCATAGACTGTAGCCTGCCAGGCACCCCTGTCCTTGGGATTTCCCAGGCAAAAATACTGGAATGGATTGCCATTAATGAGGGACCACAAATATGAAATAGAATTTAAATTAATTTCTGAAAAATATGAAGGTATTTGTGTAAAACAATGAGAAAAGTTATTCAAAAGTATAGAAATATGAGCAAAAGCAATTTGAGCTCTACTTGTCATGGTTTTAAGATATGGTGGGCCCTTTGGTCTGAGGTTGGAGGATTTCAGAGATATGATAATGATCATATCATGGAAGATCCACATGTTAGGATTGCAAGTAGGTGAGATATATGATGTCTGTTGTGTTTTCAGACTAAATAAATTACTCTGGGAACATCATCTGAAAAGCATTCAGGAGACAATTGTGATTATCAAGTTTAGAAATTATGAGGACATTTTAGGCTTAATTTTCCTAGGCAGTGTCAGATGGGGCATAGACAGTATGATAGATCTAAGAAATACTTGAGATTTGAACTGGAAGATATTGCCAAATTGTTTGGACAGGAGTAAAAACTGGGATGTGGATTAATTTCCCAGGAATATTTTTTATTTTGTCTGATTTGTAGAAAATTAATACCCTAACATCTGTGATGCAGTTTCTAAAGATAAACTGTTAGATTTATATTTTCAGGAATATTCGTAAATAAAAGGAAAAATAGTTAAAAATTAAAAAAAAATATTTTTTTGACTTTAATATAATAAAATTAACTTTGACCAGTCTTAAAGCTGCAAATTTCTGTTTTCTCTCTAAGTTTATAAAGATTTATGAAGTTGCCCGATTGTTAATGGCAAATAACAGCTGCTATTTTTACATATTCAGGGATTTTTTTTTTTCTGTTTTGCAATCTGTGATAAATACTGGCAGAGCATTATAAAATGACAGGGGTGCTGAAAGTGTGAATGAACTGGCAAACAAATGGTTCCAGTATTAATTTTAATCTCACTGAAGCTACAGTTCTGAGCTATAAATATATTAACAAATAATTTTATTGGCAGGTTTTTGTGTTGTTTTTGCATATAAGCCTACCATTTTAATAAACAGTTATTAATTTAACATACGTATTAAAAGTGCTGATATGAGGATACTGATTTAACTTGTTCATTCTGTTCTGCAAAAGCAGAGACTGCCTTAGGCAAAACTGCAAAATGTCATAAGAACATTTTTTGTGCCTTTCTGCAGTTCCTTCCTGGAAGTCAACTTTGCCCGGGCATTGTCATATGGCCACCATCTACCTCCCTTGTGTCCTAGGCACCCATGAGCATTTTCTCTCCATATTTCTAATACTACAACCTATACTTATGTCTACTCTATGATGTTTAGATTCATAATCAACTGAGGAAATAAATTAACTAGTTGCAGAATGTTCATGGAAAGGACTCCATCTTTCTGTGTCTAATTCATGTAAGCTACTCTTTCCATGGAGGTTTTAGACTCAGCCGAGGAGAGTGGTGGAGTTAGGTTTTCATTGTAGGTTGGTAAAAGAAATATCTGGAGGCAAGTAGACCAAGAGTAGTTAACAATATTGTCAGATAATAGAGAGCGTTGAGAAATCTGATCAGGAAATTCTTCATAATACATAATACTGCTTAGATTTAAATAATTTTATTTTGATTAGAATGACATTAACAAATGTTGATATGTAATAGGCAATGCTTAAGTTTTTGTGCTTAGGTCTTTGTACTTAGGATAATTACAATGGCTGACTGCTTATAAGGTAAAAACATTCAAAAAATAGACTGAGATTTTTCCTGGTTAAAAATAATGGAAAAAATTAAATTGTCAGACTATATCATCTTCCATTCTAGGTGACAAGTAAGTTCTGTTATTCCAGTGTGTAACGTCAATACCATAGATCAAAAGGAAACTTTATAATTCAGAGCTGTGATTCTAGAATGTCTCATGAAAACCATGAAGTCTCAGCAAAATACTCTTGACCTTTATGGCTAATCACCTGGTCAATTTTAAATAATCTAGGATGACATTTCTTAGGATAGCCTCAAAATTACAATAAATGAAAAAAATTGAAAAAAATATCTCTTTTAAAATTGTCCTCTATCACAGTTCAGTGAAAAGTTCCACAAAGAAAAGAATAGAAAAATAGCAAAGTATTCAAATGGATTTGATTGTCACATCTCTTTTCCTGAGAAAATATAAGAACTGTATGTTTTATATAACTATACAGAGAAAAAAAGATCTCCTAAGAAAAAATTACTAAAATATCCATCTAATTAAAAAAAAAAAAACCATTTTCAGAAGACTCTAATGGTAAATCAGGTACATTTCAATTCTGTATTTCTGACATTTACAAGGACAATAGACAAAGCAGAAATAAAATGTTATGTGTTTTCCTCAAAAAACAAACCACAGCTGGTAGGTTTAATTTTATTCCTACCAGCCGTGACAGCAGCCTTTTTAAATATTGAAAGTGTGAATTAAAGCTTCTGCAAAACAGTTGCTATATAAATTTCCTTAACCACTATTAATTATATATGAAGTGTCAGAAAATTGTCCTGGCTTCATTGGGGTGGTTTTTAATATGCTGGAGATAGCAAATGTTGGATGCTTTGAGCTTACCAAAACCTCCCTGAGAAGATAGTTGAGTATATTTATAAGCCTGTCCTACAAACCATCAAAAAATTCACCTTCAAGATTCCCTCTTTGATTTCTTTTCTCATAGCACTTTGATGGTTATTAAATATAAGTTCAAACTGAGCTTTTATTAGAGTCTCTACAATGGTGCTGTCTGCTAGAACATTCTTTATGAAAATAGTCTATGACGGCACTGTTTAGTTCAATAGTCACTGGCCATATGTGGCTGTTGAGTGTTTGATATGAGGCAAGTGCAACTGAGGAACTGAATTTTACATTTTATTTAATTTTAATTAATTTTAACTTAATAGACACTTAGCTAGTGGCTCCTATGTTGAGCAGTGCAGCTCCATAACATGGAAGTTACTGTGATTCAGAAAAGACAAAACCAACCAACAAATCAACAAACAACAAGACTTGCCAGACTTCCCTGACAGTCCTGTGGTTAAGGCTCCTTGCTTTCACTGCTGGGGATGGGGATTCTATCCCTGATCAGTTTCCACACGCCAGGGAGTCGAAAAATAAATATAATAATTCTTTGGGGAAAAAAAGACTTCCCATACAGAAGGGGAAGATAAGATAGATATGTATGTAAATAATTGGATATAATGCAAGTTAGGATGTTATAGCTAGATATACCAGGAAAAAAAAAAGAAAAGAAAAAAAGATATTGGAGCAAAAAGTAGGGAGACATCAATTCTAGTTTGTGATGAAGGAGAAAAGTTTAGGAAATTAGTAGGAATTTAGACAAGCTTTGGCTAAGTACTTTGAGAGTTAGCGCTAATATATAATGATAAAGGGAACTTTGTGAGCAAAGTCAGGGTACTGGGGAGTAGAAGGCATATTGTGAATGTGATATCATGTTAGTGATGATAAGAATTAGCTACATGGTCACAAAAAGTGGAACTCTGAATATTGGCTAGGACTATCACATCATGAGGTCGCAAAGGGTTGGACATGATTTAACAACTGGACAACAAGATCAAGAACCTAAACTGGATTGGCAAAGAAGTCTTGTCGACAGGAGGGAATCTCTAAAGAGGAAGGGAGGCCCAGTAAGAGGTAACGAAGTAGTCCAGGCAAGAAGTATATGAATCCAGAATATGAGTGATGGCAGTGGTAGAATAATGAGGGTGAAGTGCGTATATTTCTTGGGTGCCTTCTCCTGTCACCAGGCTCCTTTGTGCATGGGATTCTGAGGCAAGAATACTAGAGTGGGTTGCAAATGTCCTTCAGGGGCTTTCCCAACCCAAAGATTGAACCCATGTCTCCTATATTGGCAGGCGGGTAATTTAACACTTGAGCCATCTAGTGCTACATGGGAAACCCCCATATCTCCTTATATGCTAAGTCACTTCAGTCGTGTCTGACTCTGCCACGCTATAGATTGGAGCCCATCCTGCCCCTCCGTCCATGGGATTCTCCTGGGAAGAATACTGGAGTTGGTTGCCGTGCCCTCTTCTGGGGGATCTTCCTGACCCAGGGATCGAACCTTAATCTCCCACATTTCAGGCAAATTCTTTACCATCTGTGTTACCAGGGAAGGCTCATACCTGCTCATACTAGCATATTAAACAAAAATAGAGTTATTACTCTCTGTATTTCTCCTGAACATGCCATGGTCTTCTCAGCTTAGTACCCAATTATGTTTTATAGAAATGTGTTGTCAAGCACCCAGTTCTCGTCCCAAACAGGTAAAGTTGCAAAATATCTAAGAATTTAGTATGATCTAACGTTTTAAGGCTTGTTTTAAAGAGGGTGTTCAGATGTGAGGAAAGCTTTTCACTATTAAATTACATTATTAGATAGTGAATGGATGGGAGGGATAAAAAAGGAAATATAGACTTTCTTTTGAGAAAGCTGATTTGAGCCTTATTGCATCTTTATAAATGGTGGAAAAACTTTAAAGCTCTCTTCATGAAATGAATGTCTAGTGGGTTTGATTGTTTTTTGCTCATGATTTTTAAATTTTAGTTTTATTGAAGTATAGTTGATTTACAATGTTCAAGTGTACAGCAAAGTGATTTATAGATGTATATATATGTATTTCTATGTGTGTGTGTATACTTTTTCAGATTCTTTTCTCTTATAGATTATTACAAGACACTGAGTATAGTCCCCTGTGCTATATAGTAGGTTATCTATTTTATATATAGTAATGTGTATATGTTAATCCCAAATTCCTAACTTACCCCATAATTCATGACATATTTTTGAATAAGAATTTTAAGAATAGTTGAAGTAGAAACTTCAAAAATAAGGATAAGTGGTACATGTAAGGAACCCTTAATCCTTATGTATGGTAGTTGTAATTTTTAAACTTGAGAAATTTGCCTGTTTATAATCATGAGCAAATGCAAGAATTTGGTGCCATGTTAAGACTTAGCACATAGGATGCATTTTGGTTTAAAATCTGTGAATATAAAATGTTCAAATAGAGAAATGAGGACTCCTATTCTTTAGTAGTTGTCCTAGTTAAAAGGACACATAGAAAGTATATATGAACACTTGTAAAATTTCACCGAACTGTTAGATAGGTTGTTTGTTAAGAATCAGGTTGTGAAAGGACATTACTAAACAGGATGTGAAAGCACCGTCAGGCGTCTTACAAATACTCAGCATATCAGAAAACAGACAAATATTCAACGCAAATTTTCAACTTGTTGAAAAATGCTCTTTGATATTGAACTGGTTTTTTTTTTCCCCCATAAATGCTTCTCATTGGTGTGCCTAAGTTTAAGAGAGATTTCAAAATCGTATCTAAGAACTTACCGTGAAATGTGCTCATATATTTTGAACTTCTACTNATTCAACGCAAATTTTCAACTTGTTGAAAAATGCTCTTTGATATTGAACTGGTTTTTTTTTTTCCCCCATAAATGCTTCTCATTGGTGTGCCTAAGTTTAAGAGAGATTTCAAAATCGTATCTAAGAACTTACCGTGAAATGTGCTCATATATTTTGAACTTCTACTCTCAAGTTATTATCAGAAACATTTTTCATATAATTAGAAAAGTTTATTTTTCATATACCCTGGATGGATATTGGAGGCAGAAGGATTTTGTTTTTGCCAACAGTTTGTTTAAATGTGCAATTAAATCATAATTAATACTGCTTCTCTGCATTTTTTTTTTAAAGCTTGCTTCATGTATCCCTTGGCTTATAAATCTGTGTGAGTTTTTAATATACCAAGCTCTTAAGATATTTAAATGAAGTTTTATATTTTGAGTGTGTGTATCTCATACTTGAATACAATTAGTTTTTATTCCTACTTAATTGTTGTTTTCATTATTCACAAAAGACTTCAACTCTTTAGTTATTAGATCTTCCTTGTTTAAATTGAAATATATCCTTTCACTAAAATTTTATATATTCACTAGCTTGTATGGTTACAGAAAATAAAATCTTTTTCTTTCTCTTCTCTGGTTGAGAGAGTTAGAACATGTTACATTTTCTGGTTGTCCTCTGTTTTTGCTAGCTTTGATCTTAAAGCTGAAAAATTTTGCCAACTCTTGGTCTTTTTCACTAATTTAATTCCACCAAGACAGATGAAATATGTCTTATTTATACTTGCATATAAATATATAATGATTCAAACAATTATTTAATGTGTAATTAAAAAATGAAATGAATTCACAAATCCAGTTGGCCACTGCCTGTAACTCAAAGGTTGAGAGCTATATTTCTAAAGCTGTTTTTCCTTGCCTGTGCATTGGCTAAATTTAAATTTATCCTGGAATATAAGAAAAATAAAAGATGGTGAATATTTGTTAAAAAAGCAGACAATCTGAAAGGATTAAAATGCTTTAATCAGACAGAAAAAAAAAGGCTTTGGCCACTTGATTAGGGCTGATTTCCACCATCTGCTTATACTTACTGAGGATCTAGCCCTGACTGAACACTAATTTGTGCACTTCCTAGAAATTGAAATCTCTCAGCAAGCAAATTAACAAGAGCAGGGATTCAGCAATAATGGAGCTCCTCGGCTTTTGTTTCCATCTGACAGATGGACAGGGTGTGCTCAAATTGAATTCAGCTTTAATTGCATTGTGCCATTTAAAATTTTATCTGCTCCACAGATTTTGTTTACAGGTTTCAGGATTCCGAACCTTTGGAAGTTTTTTTATTTTTTTTTTCAGGACTGGGCGAGATAAAGAACGTTGTAATTCTGTGTGACTGGGAGGTGTTCATTACAACTCCTTGCCCCGAAGGGTGGCAGTTAAGAAAAGGAATTAGGTTTTTTTTAAAGTCTGGGGCAAATGGGAAACAATTCAAAGTTTGCATATGTTCAAATATTGGCAGCTCATAAATAAAAGTAATCAGAAATGCTCTGTATTTCATATCTAAATAAGAAGGTAATTTGCCTTGCTTCAATTAAAGCATTTCAAACTTTGCCTGTTATCACTCTATCACTTGGAACCTTGCACTCCTGAATTCTAGAGATAAACTTTTTTTGTAAATGAATCATGATACTTTAAAATTGCTTTTAGTTTCTGCTTGATTGACAGTCTTCAGATAGATGTGACTTATATGAACTGTTCTTTTGAGCAGAGGTAAAAAATACTAAATCATTTAGGCATGTCCTGAACATTCCTGTGAGGTTAACGCTGAAGATGCATTTGTTATAAAATTGCTTGTCAATCTACAAGCATTTCCTCATAAATCTATGGCTTAGTAGGTACTAAACTTTGACATTTCTGGTGGCCAACAGAGATCCTGAAATCTTGAATATACCATAATAAGATTTGATTTGCACCCTATTTATGGGAAGATTGAAGACTTTCAGTTCCTGAGCACCTCACCAGGAATGACTGAATTTGCTTTACACAAGGCAGATCAGACTAAGGAAGTTTTGGAAGAGTGGGCTGCCTAGGAGAGAAGGGTGGACTTCTCCAAAGTGTAGATGCTGCCCTGAATTATCCTTAAGTTATATGGGTGTAGTGTGCACTGAAGAGCTTCTTAAAATATTTTATCTGCTTTAAAATACATAGTTGCTATGTGTTATATTTAGTTTTACCAATCATTTCCTTTCACTTGACTCATTTTTAAATGGCGTATTAACCATGTGCAGTGTCTCCTTAGATACAGCATGATATATATCTGTTTCTTATCACAGATTTCTCCTGAAGGGGGGCTTATTAAATTATTAATAATAATTATAACTATCAAAGAGCAATATCTGGGAACTTCACATTAACCACTAAACTGGATTAAAATACTGTGTATTCTTGGATAAAGAAATTTCATTCTAGAAAACAGGCTTACATTTTAACAGAAAGGATTGCTTTGATATTTTTCTGAGGTCTCAATTCAGTGAGGATTTCAAATCCTGGTTAAATAATCAAGTTTTGGTGTTGCAGAAAGCATCTTAGTTTCATAAAGTTTAGAAAAATCGCTTCAGATAATTCTTCACTTGCTCTGCGTACTTTCTTCATAGACAGCTGGGAGAAAGGGTGTCTATTATGAAAGAGCAAATATTATCATTGTTAAATGGAGAGCTTAACAGTCTAGAAGGGACTCCAGTCTAAAATTTTTAACTTTTAATGTCTTTTANTCTTCACTTGCTCTGCGTACTTTCTTCATAGACAGCTGGGAGAAAGGGTGTCTATTATGAAAGAGCAAATATTATCATTGTTAAATGGAGAGCTTAACAGTCTAGAAGGGACTCCAGTCTAAAATTTTTAACTTTTAATGTCTTTTAAACCAGGGCATCACTGAAACCGAGAGAGAAAGCTGATTTGTAAAATACAGTTGCTTCCTCTTATGTTTGGCCTTGTGCTTTTCAGATTGTGTTTATTTAGTTTTTTCATTTTGGCATTCTGGGGATGTCAGAGTAGATCTTTCACCTTTTTATTCCTCTTGCTTTCTTGTAGCCATTGGAAGCACCTGTGCTTTATTTTAGTTTCTTTGTTGGATATTACTCATAAAAAGGTTTAAATTTGTATATAATCATAGCATGAGTGGGCAGAATGGAATCCTAGATTATTTAGTTTAACGTACTTGTTTTACAGATGGGAAAACCGAGACTCAAGAGAGTTGAAAGCAACTCACTCAAGGTGATCCTGTGAGTTCTCATAAAGTCCAGAATGAAGACCCAGATTTTATAAATCTCTTATCGTGAGACTTCTGGAAACACTAGACTTTATGCCTCTGAACCCCCACACTCAATAACTTTTAGTGCAATCTTCACCAGAAATATAGATAGAAAAACATCCATAAGCTGAACATTTAATAAAATTAGAACATTCAGACATGTAAAACATACACAATTGAGATTTTTTTCCCAGTGCAAAATGCAGACATCATTATTTCTCATTGATGGAAATGCCTTCTGCATTTATAAGTCACAGCTATATTTTTCTTTTTGGCCCTTTGACATATTTTCTATACCTAAGATATAAGCATAAGTATATATGTCCAGACTCAGAAACTTCGATCTGGCAGTTTTCAACATGGCCAGAGTTGCACCATATTTACTTAAATGGGAATTCCATCAGAGAGGTGCCAATAAGGGTGCCGCGTGCACCTTGGGTTCTGTTCTTGCCAACACGGTGGTTGAAAGCCGGTATGTGATATCTGTCTCGAGTTTATAGTCTGGTACAATAATGTCATTGCCCCATGTGGCAAATGGTGTAAGCTATTGTAAAACTGTTTGTCTATGTGATTAAGACATTGCTGCAGTGTGCAGCACCAGCCAATTACTTTTTTAATTTAATTATGGCAGAAAAAAGAGAATCGCATAATAGAAATTCTTGTCATAGGGAATATGTAAAATGTAAATTGAAGAGCCATGAAAATTTCATGCATTGGCAGCCCGATTTGTTTTTATTTTCAACGTGTTCTAAAGATGGCGTTTCTTCGATGTCATAAAACAAGACATAGTAGCATTTAGTAATTACTTAAGTCTACATCAAAATAATTATATACAGTATGCACTTGTGATCCCCTCCACTGTATGTGAATGTAAAAATAAACACTTCAGGGCCTGTATCAGTTTTTACTTTTAGACAGTGTAAATAAAGCTGAATCTTCAAGTTTCAAATTAAAACTGATAACCTTGGGCATTCAAGGCTTTTCTAAAGGAAGGGGGGAAACTTTAGCTTGCCTCAAAACAGGTTGTGTCTCTGGAATGCTTCTGGGACTAAAGAGATCAATTAAGTGTGTATAAACAAACAGTTGGAAAAAAGCTACTAAAACAACAGAGGAGAGAGCTCTCTATTGGGCTCCAGGGGCCTGGGGGAGCGAAGTTTCATTAACTGGATCTGAAGTCCTATGGCCTTCTATAAACAGGCATTAATTAAAGAATGTAAAAAATAAAGTTTCAGACCTTGCAATATGTTAATGATCATATGATTCAGGGCCCGGGAAGGGGAAGAGCAGCAGAGGTCATAAAATAAGCATGAAGCATTTAATATGAGTGCTTGGCAGGGATTTCTGCAAATTAGTTGGTTATTTGCTGGTCCAAAGCAAATTAAGGTGATTTTGCTTCACTTGCTAATTTTTTATGTGCATGCTTGGCAAAATGTTTTTCACAAATGGATGAAGGTTATTGTTAATGGCATAATGAGAAATATTAACATATTTAAATAAACCCAAATATTCTGATACACAACACAAGCATGCAGTTTTTATTTAACACAGACATTGAAATTCTGTTAGGGCCCGAAGATGATTTTGGATGAAATTATGGAACATGGCCGAGTCATATTGTTTAGCGTTGTGAATGCACCTTAAGAACTTATCTTAATAAGTTTAAACCAGTGTTTTGAATAAAACTAACAAGCGTGGCTGTAATATTTATATATAGCAACTTCACTTTTAAAAATCAACATTTGGAGTCATTTACTTGATAATGGAGAAAGAAAAATTAAAACCGGTAAATGTCCATTCCCTGTAGACGATACCACATTGCAGGATGGTTTTTCTGAGAGGTCACACTTTTGAAATTTTGAGTTTGGTGACGCATAGCTTGCTATCTTGACTGACTGACTTCTCTCCACCTATTATTATTTTAATGTTGACGGGGATAAATGCTTCTGTGATTTGGGTTTATTACTTTGTGCCCCTTAACGGTTTTACTTTATCTGAGCACTGCAAGTGGAGTTAAAAAACTGGAGACACTTCTCTGAAAAACTCTTTTGAAATGAGAGTGAAACTGTTCTGTCACTTTAATTACCACGAAGTTGCACAGAGGTACCAAATTTGGCAACAGAGCCTTAGATAGAAAGTGGGTTCGGGGGAGGATGCTACTATTGACATTGTTCTGTTACAGCAATTTTAGATGGACAAATTGCAGTTGAGAAAATTTCATGACTCGGTAAAATGAGCAATGATGACATCTGTGGATGCGGGTCTGTTCATATCTTTGCAGAGCCTTTAGGGAAATAAATATCTCGGAACATTCGGTGAAGTGAAGCTCACTCAATAAATCAACCTGACACAATAACACTTCTGGCACATGAGCCCTACTTCTCCCCAGCAACACCTACCCCTCTGTGTTCCTGTGCTACCAAATGGTGTCTCCCCACAGGCCTCTAAATCAAATCAGAGCACACAAATACAGTGAGAATTTATTGGGAATTGGTTTTGTTCGGCAAAAACATTACTTATTAGATGAACTGAAATGATAATAAATTTTGACCCTTTAAGGACTGAGCCAGTTCAGGGGATGTGCTGGTTGGTGGAAGGCATCTAAAATGATCTTAAGAGGATCATCTTACCATGAGGCGTCTGAAGTTTTATGAGGATTAAATTCCTAATTTTCAGTTGGATTTTTTTTCTCTTCACATGACATGTATCATGTCAAAACACCATATTTCCTTTTTAAATGCTGAAGGGTGAAATTAGAATATTTGTTAATAATATTCAAAGTAAAACAAAACTCAAAAGTGAAAGTGTTTTCAGGTGTGGGCATGCCTCTGTGTGTGTATGGAAGCAGTATTGATTGCAAAAGCATACGGCAGCCCAATGATGACAATATACAACTAATCATTTTTACCATAATTAGTACAATGATTATATATCAGGTACGAAAGTGAGAGAGGAGATCCTTAACATCTATAATATTAGAACTATCAATGTATGTGAGAGGATTATATTAATTTAGGTTTATCTGTACTTTCTCTGTTTGAAATAAACATAGAAAGCTCGTTTTTCTTTCTAAGGGAAACGAATAGCTGGTTTCCATTTTCATTATAATTTTCTTTTACTAGAGATAAGAGTTGAAGAGTATCAATAAGAGAAACCAATTTCCCATCTGTAAATATTCTTTAAATTCTGCTA